>CAWVNZ010002567.1:0-80380 GCA_963930735.1 Dioctria linearis | reverse complement strand
AATTTTTCAAAAATTAATTTTATACTGTCGCAAGTTTTAAATACGCCAGGGATTGCCTTTTCTATAGTAAATTTTGCAAAAAATAATTTTTTACTGTCGCAAATTTTAATTACGCCAGGGATTGCCTTTTCTATAGTAAATTATTCAAAAAATAATTTTATACTGTCGCAAATTTTAATTACGCCAGGGATTGCCTTTTCTATAGTAAATTATTCAAAAAATAATTTTATGCTGTCGCAAATTTTAATTACGCCAGGAATTGCCTTTTCTATAGTAAATTATTCAAAAAATAATATTATACTGTCGCAAATTTAATTGCGCCAGGGATTGCCTTTTCTATAGTAAATTATTCAAAAAATAATTTTTTACTGTCGCAAATTTTAAATATCCCAGGGATTGCCTTTTCTATAGTTAATTATTTAAAAAATAATTTTTTACTGTCGCAAATTTTAAGTGCGCCAGGGATTGCCTTTTCTATAGTAAATTATTCAAAAACTAATTTTATGCTGTCGCAAATTTTAATTACGCCAGGGCTTGCCTTTTCTATAGTAAATTATTCAAAAAATAATTTTTTACTGTCGCAAATTTTAATTGCGCCAGGGATTGCCTTTTCTATAGTAAATTTTTCAAAATATTAATTTTTTACTGTCGCAAATTTTAATTGCGCCAGGGATTGCCTTTTCTATAGTAAATTTTTCAAAATATTAATTTTTTACTGTCGCAAATTTTAAATACGCCAGGGATTGCCTTTTCTATAGTAAATTATTCAAAAAATAATTTTATACTGTCGCAAATTTTAATTACGCCAGGGATTGCCTTTTCTATAGTAAATTATTCAAAAAATAATTTTATACTGTCGCAAATTTTAATTACGCCAGGGATTGCCTTTTCTATAGTAAATTATTCAAAAAATAATTTTATGCTGTCGCAAATTTTAATTACGCCAGGGATTGCCTTTTCTATAGTAAATTATTCAAAAAATAATTTTTTACTGTCGCAAATTTTAATTGCGCCAGGGATTGCCTTTTCTATAGTAAATTTTTCAAAATATTAATTTTTTACTGTCGCTAATTTTAATTGCGCCAGGGATTGCCTTTTCTATAGTAAATTTTTCAAAATATTAATTTTTTACTGTCGCAAATTTTAAATACGCCAGGGATTGCCTTTTCTATAGTAAATTATTCAAAAAATAATTTTATACTGTCGCAAATTTTAATTACGCCAGGGATTGCCTTTTCTATAGTAAATTATTCAAAAAATAATTTTTTACTGTCGCAAATTTTAATTGCGCCAGGAATTGCCTTTTCTACAGTAAATTTTTCAAAATATTAATTTTTTACTGTCGCAAATTTTAATTGCGCCAGAGATTGCCTTTTCTATAGTAAATAATTCAAAAAATAATTTTATATTGTCGCAAATTTTAATTACGCCAGGAATTGCCTTTTCTATAGTAAATTATTCAAAAAATTATTTTATACTGTCGCAAATTTTAATTACGCCAGGGGTTGCCTTTTCTATAGTAAATTATTCAAAAAATAATTTTTTACTGTCGCAAATTTTAAATACGCCAGGGATTGCCTTTTCTATAGTAAATTATTCAAAAAATAATTTTTTACTGTCGCAAATTTTAAATACGCCAGGGATTGCCTTTTCTATAGCAAATTATTCAAAAAATAATTTTCTACTTTCGCAAATTTTAATTACGCCAGGGATTGCCTTTTCTATAGTAAGTTATTCAAAAAATAATTTTTTACTGTCGCAAATTTTAATTGCGCCAGGGATTGCCTTTTCAATAGTAAATTATTCAAAAAATAATTTTCTACTGTCGCAAATTTTAATTACGCCAGGGATTGCCTTTTCTATAGTAAATTATTCAAAAAATAACTTTCTACTGTCGCAAATTTTAATTACGCCAGGGATTGCCTTTTCTATAGTAAATTATTCAAAAAATAATTTTCTACTGTCGCAAATTTTAATTACGCCAGGGATTGCCTTTTCTATAGTAAATTTCTCACAAATTAATTTTTTACTGTCGCAAATTTTAATTGCGCCAGGGATTGCCCTTTCTATAGTAAATTATTCAAAAAATAATTTTCTACTGTCGCAAATTTTAATTGCGCCAGGGATTGCCTTTTCTATAGTAAATTTTTCAAAATATTAATTTTTTACTGTCGAAAATTTTAATTACGCCAGGGATTGCCTTTTCTATAGTAAATTTTGCAAAAAATAATTTTATACTGTCGCAAATTTTAATTACGCCAGGGATTGACTTTTCTATAGTAAATTATTCAAAAAATAATTTTTTACTGTCGCAAATTTTAAGTGCGCCAGGGATTGCCTTTTCTATAGTAAATTATTCAAAAAATAATTTTCTACTGTCGCAAATTTTAATTACGCCAGGGATTGCCTTTTCTATAGTAAATTATTCAAAAAATAATTTTTTACTGTCGCAAATTTTAATTGCGCCAGGGATTGCCTTTTCTATAGTAAATTATTCAAAAAATAATTTTCTATTGTCGCAAATTTTAATTACGCCAGGGATTGCCTTTTCTATAGTAAATTATTCAAAAAATAATTTTCTACTGTCGCAAATTTTAATTACGCCAGGGATTGCCTTTTCTATAGTAAATTATTCAAAAAATAATTTTCTACTGTCGCAAATTTTAATTACGCCAGGGATTGCCTTTTCTATAGTAAATTTCTCACAAATTAATTTTTTACTGTCGCAAATTTTAAATGCGCCAGGGATTGCCTTTTCTATAGTAAATTATTCAAAAAATAATTTTCTACTGTCGCAAATTTTAATTGCGCCAGGGATTGCCTTTTCTATAGTAAATTTTTCAAAATATTAATTTTTTACTGTCGAAAATTTTAATTACGCCAGGGATTGCCTTTTCTATAGTAAATTTTGCAAAAAATTATTTTATACTGTCGCAAATTTTAATTACGCCAGGGATTGACTTTTCTATAGTAAATTATTCAAAAAATAATTTTTTACTGTCGCAAATTTTAAGTGCGCCAGGGATTGCCTTTTCTATAGTAAAATTATTCAAAAAATTATTTTTTACTATCGGAAGTTTTAATTGCGCCAGGGATTGCCTTTTCTACAGTAAATTTTGCAAAAAATAATTTTTTACTGTCGCAAATTTTAATTGCTCCAGGGATTGCCTTTTCTATAGTAATCTTTTCAAAAAATAATTTTCTACTGTCGCAAATTTTAATTGCGCCAGGGATTGCCTTTTCTATAGTAAATTATTCAAAAAATAATTTTTTACTGTCGCAAATTTTAATTACTCCAGGGATTGCCTTTTCTATAGTAAATTATTCAAAAAATAATTTTTTACTGTCGCAAATTTTAAATCCGCCAGGGATTGCCTTTTCTATAGTAAATTATTCAAAAAATAATTTTTTACTGTCGCAAATTTTAAATACGCCAGGGATTGCCTTTTCTATAGTAAATTATTCAAAAAATAATTTTTTACTGTCGCAAATTTTAAGTGCGCCAGGGATTGCCTTTTCTATAGTAAATTATTCAAAAAATAATTTTCTACTGTCGCAAATTTTAATTACGCCAGGGATTGCCTTTTCTATAGTAAATTATTCAAAAAATAATTTTTTACTGTCGCAAATTTTAAGTGCGCCAGGGATTGGCCTTTCTATAGTAAATTATTCAACAAATAATTTTATACTGTCGCAAATTTTAATTACGCCAGGGATTGCCTTTTCTAAAGTAAATTATTCAAAAAATAATTTTTTACTGTCGCAAATTTTAAATCCGCCAGGGATTGCCTTTTCTATAGTAAATTATTCAAAAACTAATTTTCAACTGTCGCAAATTTTAATTACGCCAGGGATTGCCTTTTCTATAGTAAATTATTCAAAAAATAATTTTTTACTCTCGCAAATTTCAATTTCGCCAGGTTAATTTTTCACAAATTAATTTTTTACTGTCGCAAATTTTAAATACGCCAGGGATTGCCTTTTCTATAGTAAATTTTGCAAAAAATAATTTTATACTGTCGCAAATTTTAATTACGCCAGGGATTGCCTTTTCTATAGTAAATTTTGCAAAAAATAATTTTTTACTGTCGCAAATTTTAATTGCTCCAGGGATTGCCTTTTCTATAGTAAACTTTGCAAAAAATAATTTTCTACTGTCGCAAATTTTAAGTGCGCCAGGGATTGCCCTTTCTATAGTAAATTATTCAAAAAATAATTTTTTACTGTCGAAAATTTTAATTACGCCAGGGATTGCCTAGTAAATTTTGCAAAAAATAATTTTTTACTGTCGCAAATTTTAATTGCTCCAGGGATTGCCTTTTATATAGTAAACTTTGAAAAAAAATAATTTTCTACTGTCGCAAATTTTAAGTGCGCCAGGGATTGCCTTTTCTATAGTAAATTTTTCAAAAAATAATTTTTTACTGTCGAAAATTTTAATTACGCCAGGGATTGCCTTTTTTGTAGTAAATTTTGCAAAAAATAATTTTATACTGTCGCAAATTTTAAGTGCGCCAGGGATTGCCTTTTCTATAGTAAATTATTCAAAAAATAAATTTCAACTGTCGCAAATTTTAATTACGCCAGGGATTGCCCTTTCTATAGTAAATTATTCAAAAAATAATTTTTTACTCTCGCAAATTTCAATTTCGCCAGGTTAATTTTTCACAAATTAATTTTTTACTGTCGCAAATTTTAAATACGCCAGGGATTGCCTTTTCTATAGTAAATTATTCAAAAAATAATTTTTTACTGTCGCAAATTTTAAATATCCCAGGGATTGCCTTTTCTATAGTAAATTATTCAAAAAATAATTTTTTACTGTCGCAAATTTTAAGTGCGTCAGGGATTGCCTTTTCTATAGTAAATTATTCAAAAATTATTTTCTACTGTCGCAAATTTTAATTACGCCAGGGATTGCCTTTTCTATAGTAAATTATTCAAAAAATAATTTTTTACTGTCGCAAATTTTAAGTGCGCCAGGGATTGGCTTTTCTATAGTAAATTATTCAAAAAATAATTTTATACTGTCGCAAATTTTAATTGCGCCAGGGATTGCCTTTTCTATAGAAAATTTTTCAAAATATTAATTTTTTACTGTCGCAAATTTTAATTGCGCCAGGGATTGCCTTTTCTATAGCAAATTTTTCAAAGTATTAATTTTTTACTGTCGCAAATTTTAAGTGCGCCAGGGATTGCCTTTTCTATAGTAAATTTTTCAAAAAATAATTTTTTACTGTCGAAAATTTTAATTACGCCAGGGATTGCCTTTTTTGTAGTAAATTTTGCAAAAAATAATTTTATACTGTCGCAAATTTTAAGTGCGCCAGGGATTGCCTTTTCTATAGTAAATTATTCAAAAAATAAATTTCAACTGTCGCAAATTTTAATTACGCCAGGATTGCCTTTTCTATAGTAAATTATTCAAAAAATAATTTTTTACTCTCGCAAATTTCAATTTCGCCAGGCTAATTTTTCACAAATTAATTTTTTACTGTCGCAAATTTTAAATACGCCAGGGATTGCCTTTTCTATAGTAAAATTATTCAAAAAATAATTTTTTACTGTCGAAAATTTTAAATATCCCAGGGATTGCCTTTTCTATAGTAAATTATTCAAAAAATAATTTTCTACTGTCGCAAATTTTAAGTGCGCCCGGGATTGCCTTTTCTATAGTAAATTATTCAAAAAATAATTTTCAACTGTCGCAAATTTTAATTACGCCAGGGATTGCCTTTTCTATAGTAAATTATTAAAAAATAATTTTTTACTCTCGCAAATTTCAATTTCGCCAGGTAAATTTTTCACAAATTAATTTTTTACTGTCGCAAATTTTAAATACGCCAGGGATTGCCTTTTCTATAGTAAATTATTCAAAAAATAATTTTTTACTGTCGCAAATTTTAAATATTCCAGGGATTGCCTTTTCTATAGTAAATTATTCAAAAAATAATTTTTTACTGTCGCAAATTTTAATTGCGCCAGGGATTGCCTTTTCTATAGTAAATTTTGCAAGAAATAATTTTTTACTGTCGCAAATTTTAATTACGCCAGGGATTGCCTTTTCTATAGTAAATTATTCAAAAAATAATTTTATATTGTCGCAAATTTTAATTACGCCAGGGATTGCCTTTTCTATAGTAAATTATTCAAAAAATAATTTTATACTGTCGCAAATTTTAATTACGCCAGGGATTGCCTTTTCTATAGTAAATTATTCAAAAAATAATTTTTTACTGTCGCAAATTTTAATTGCGCCAGGGATTGCCTTTTCTATAGTAAATTTTTCAAAATATTAATTTTTTACTGTCGCAAATTTTAATTGCGCCAGGGATTGCCTTTTCTATAGTAAATTATTCAAAAAATAATTTTCAACTGTCGCAAATTGTAATTGCGCCAGGGATTGCCTTTTCTATAGTAAATTATTCAAAAAATAATTTTCAACTGTCGCAAATTGTAATTGCGCCAGGGATTGCCTTTTCTATAGTAAATTATTCAAAAAATAATTTTCTACTGTCGCAAATTTTAATTACGCCAGGGATTGCCTTTTATATAGTAAATTATTCAAAAAATAATTTTCAACTGTCGCAAATTTTAATTACGCCAGGGATTGCCTTTTCTATAGTAAATTATTCAAAAAATAATTTTCAACTGTCGCAAATTGTAATTGCGCCAGGGATTGCCTTTTCTATAGTAAATTATTCAAAAAATAATTTTTTACTGTCGCAAATTTAAAGTGCGCCAGGGATTGCCTTTTCTATAGTAAATTTTGCAAAAAATAATTTTCTACTGTCGCAAATTTTAATTGCGCCAGGGATTGCCTTTTCTATAGTAAATTATTCAAAAAATAATTTTCTACTCTCGCAAATTTTAATTACGCCAGGGTTTGCCTTTTCTATAGTAAATTATTCAAAAAATAATTTTCTACTGTCGCAAATTTTAATTACGCCAGGGATTGCCTTTTCTATAGTAAATTATTCAAAAAATAATTTTCTACTGTCGCAAATTTTAATTACGCCAGGGTTTGCCTTTTCTATAGTAAATTATTCAAAAAATAATTTTCTACTGTCGCAAATTTTAATTACGCCAGGGATTGCCTTTTCTATAGTAAATTATTCAAAAAATATTTTTTACTGTCGCAAATTTTAATTGCGCCAGGGATTGCCTTTTCTATAGTAAATTATTCAAAAAATAATTTTCTACTGTCGCAAATTTTAAGTGCGCCAGGGATTGACTTTTCTATAGTAAATTTTGCAAAAAATAATTTTCTACTGTCGCAAATTTTAATTGCGCCAAGGATTGCCTTTTCTATAGTAAATTATTCAAAAAATAATTTTATACTGTCGCAAATTTTAATTACGCCAGGGATTGCCTTTTCTATAGTAAATTATTCAAAAAATAATTTTATACTGTCGCAAATTTTAATTACGCCAGGGATTGCCTTTTCTATAGTAAATTATTCAAAAAATAATTTTATACTGTCGCAAATTTTAATTACGCCAGGGATTGCCTTTTCTATAGTGAATTATTCAAAAAATAATTTTTTACTGTCGCAAATTTTAAGTGCGTCAGGGATTGCCTTTTCTATAGTAAATAATTCAAAAAATAATTTTCTACTGTCGCAAATTTTAATTACGCCAGGGATTGCCTTTTCTATAGTAAATTATTCAAAAAATAATTTTTTACTGTCGCAAATTTTAAGTGCGCCAGGGATTGGCTTTTCTATAGTAAATTATTCAAAAAATAATTTTATACTGTCGCAAATTTTAATTACGCCAGGGATTGCCTTTTCTATAGTAAATTATTCAAAAAACAATTTTTTACTGTCGCAAATTTTAATTGCGCCAGGGATTGCCTTTTCTATAGTAAATTATTCAAAAAATAATTTTCTACTGTCGCAAATTTTAAGTGCGCCCGGGATTGCCTTTTCTATAGTAAATTATTCAAAAAATAATTTTCAACTGTCGCAAATTTTAATTACGCCAGGGATTGCCTTTTCTATAGTAAAATATTCAAAAAATAATTTTTTACTGTCGCAAATTTTAAGTGCGCCAGGGATTGGCTTTTCTATAGTAAATTATTCAAAAAATAATTTTATACTGTCGCAAATTTTAATTACGCCAGGGATTGCCTTTTCTATAGTAAATTATTCAAAAAATAATTTTTTACTGTCGCAAATTTTAATTGCGCCAGGGATTGCATTTTCTATAGTAAATTATTCAAAAAATAATTTTCTACTGTCGCAAATTTTAAGTGCGCCCGGGATTGCCTTTTCTATAGTAAATTATTCAAAAAATAATTTTCAACTGTCGCAAATTTTTATTACGCCAGGGATTGCCTTTTCTATAGTAAATTATTCAAAAAATAATTTTTTACTGTCGCAAATTTTAAGTGCGCCAGGGATTGGCTTTTCTATAGTAAATTATTCAAAAAATAATTTTATACTGTCGCAAATTTTAATTACGCCAGGGATTGCCTTTTCTATAGTAAATTATTCAAAAAATAATTTTTTACTGTCGCAAATTTTAAGTGCGCCAGAGATTGCCTTTTCTATAGTAAATTTTTCAAACAATAATTTTCTACTGTCGCAAATTTTAATTGCGCCAGGGATTGCCTTTTCTACAGTAAATTTTTCAAAAAATAATTTTCTACTGTCGCAAATTTTAATTGCGCCAGGGATTGCCTTTTCTATAGTGAATTATTCAAAAAATAATTTTTTACTGTCGCAAATTTTAATTGCGACAGGGATTGCCTTTTCTACAGTAAATTTTTCAAAATATTAATTTTTTACTGTCGCAAATTTTAATTGCGCCAGGGATTGCCTTTTCTATAGTAAATTATTCAAAAAATAATTTTATACTGTCGCAAATTTTAATTACGCCAGGGATTGCCTTTTCTATAGTAAATAATTCAAAAAATAATTTTCTACTGTCGCAAATTTTAATTACGCCAGGGATTGCCTTTTCTATAGTAAATTATTCAAAAAATAATTTTTTACTGTCGCAAATTTTAAGTGCGCCAGGGATTGGCTTTTCTATAGTAAATTATTCAAAAAATAATTTTATACTGTCGCAAATTTTAATTACGCCAGGGATTGCCTTTTCTATAGTAAATTATTCAAAAAATAATTTTTTACTGTCGCGAATTTTAATTGCGCCAGGGATTGCCTTTTCTATAGTAAATTATTCAAAAAATAATTTTCTACTGTCGCAAATTTTAAGTGCGCCCGGGATTGCCTTTTCTATAGTAAATTATTCAAAAAATAATTTTCAACTGTCGCAAATTTTAATTACGCCAGGGATTGCCTTTTCTATAGTAAAATATTCAAAAAATAATTTTTTACTGTCGCAAATTTTAAGTGCGCCAGGGATTGGCTTTTCTATAGTAAATTATTCAAAAAATAATTTTCTACTGTCGCAAATTTTAAGTGCGCCCGGGATTGCCTTTTCTATAGTAAATTATTCAAAAAATAATTTTCAACTGTCGCAAATTTTAATTACGCCCGGGATTGCCTTTTCTATAGTAATTTATTCAAAAAATAATTTTTTACTGTCGCAAATTTTAATTGCGCCAGGGATTGCCTTTTCTATAGTACGCCAGGGATTGCCTTTCCTATAGTAAATTATTCAAAAAATAATTTTATACTGTCGCAAATTTTAATTACGCCAGGGATTGCCTTTTCTATAATAAATTATTCAAAAAATAATTTTTTACTGTCGCAAATTTTAATTGCGCCAGGGTTTGCCTTTTCTATAGTAAATTTTTCAAAATATTAATTTTTTACTGTCGCAAATTTTAATTGCGCCAGGGATTGCCTTTTCTATAGTAAATTTTTCAAAGTATTAATTTTTTACTGTCGCATATTTTAAATACGCCAGGGATTGCCTTTTCTATAGTAAATTATTCAAAAAATAATTTTCTACTGTCGCAAATTTTAATTACGCCAGGGATTGCCTTTTCTATAGTAAATTATTCAAAAAATAATTTTTTACTGTCGCAAATTTTAATTGCGCCAGGGATTGCCTTTTCTATAGTAAATTATTCAAAAAATAATTTTCTACTGTCGCAAATATTAATTACGCCAGGGATTGCCTTTTCTATAGTAAATTATTCAAAAAATAATTTTCTACTGTCGCAAATTTTAATTACGCCAGGGATTGCCTTTTCTATAGTAAATTTCTCACAAATTAATTTTTTACTGTCGCAAATTTTAATTGCGCCAGGGATTGCCTTTTCTATAGTAAATTATTCAAAAAATAATTTTCTACTGTCGCCAATTTTAATTGCGCCAGGGATTGCCTTTTCTATTGTAAATTTTTCAAAATATTAATTTTTTACTGTCGAAAATTTTAATTACGCCAGGGATTGCATTTTCTATAGTAATTTTTGCAAAAAATAATTTTATACTGTCGCAAATTTTAATTAAGCCAGGGATTGCCTTTTCTATAGTAAATTATTCAAAAAATATTTTTTTACTGTCGCAAATTTTAAGTGCGCCAGGGATTGCCTTTTCTATAGTAAATTATTCAAAAAATAATTTTTTACTATCGCAAGTTTTAATTGCGCCAGGGATTGCCTTTTCTACAGTAAATATTGCAAAAAATAATTTTTTACTGTCGCAAATTTTAATTGCTCCAGGGATTGCCTTTTCTATAGTAAACTTTTCAAAAAATAATTTTCTACTGTCGCAAATTTTAATTGCGCCAGGGATTGCCTTTTCTATAGTAAATTATTCAAAAAATAATTTTTAACTGTCGCAAATTTTAATTACGCCAGGGATTGCCTTTTCTAAAGTAAATTATTCAAAAAATAATTTTTTACTGTCGCAAATTTTAAATCCGCCAGGGATTGCCTTTTCTATAGTAAATTATTCAAAAACTAATTTTCAACTGTCGCAAATTTTAATTACGCCAGGGATTGCCTTTTCTATAGTAAATTATTCAAAAAATAATTTTTTACTCTCGCAAATTTCAATTTCGCCAGGTTAATTTTTCACAAATTAATTTTTTACTGTCGCAAATTTTAAATACGCCAGGGATTGCCTTTTCTATAGTAAATTTTGCAAAAAATAATTTTATACTGTCGCAAATTTTAATTACGCCAGGGATTGCCTTTTCTATAGTAAATTTTGCAAAAAATAATTTTTTACTGTCGCAAATTTTAATTGCTCCAGGGATTGCCTTTTCTATAGTAAACTTTGCAAAAAATAATTTTCTACTGTCGCAAATTTTAAGTGCGCCAGGGATTGCCCTTTCTATAGTAAATTATTCAAAAAATAATTTTTTACTGTCGAAAATTTTAATTACGCCAGGGATTGCCTAGTAAATTTTGCAAAAAATAATTTTTTACTGTCGCAAATTTTAATTGCTCCAGGGATTGCCTTTTCTATAGTAAACTTTGAAAAAAATAATTTTCTACTGTCGCAAATTTTAAGTGCGCCAGGGATTGCCTTTTCTATAGTAAATTTTTCAAAAAATAATTTTTTACTGTCGAAAATTTTAATTACGCCAGGGATTGCCTTTTTTGTAGTAAATTTTGCAAAAAATAATTTTATACTGTCGCAAATTTTAAGTGCGCCAGGGATTGCCTTTTCTATAGTAAATTATTCAAAAAATAAATTTCAACTGTCGCAAATTTTAATTACGCCAGGGATTGCCCTTTCTATAGTAAATTATTCAAAAAATAATTTTTTACTCTCGCAAATTTCAATTTCGCCAGGTTAATTTTTCACAAATTAATTTTTTACTGTCGCAAATTTTAAATACGCCAGGGATTGCCTTTTCTATAGTAAATTATTCAAAAAATAATTTTTTACTGTCGCAAATTTTAAATATCCCAGGGATTGCCTTTTCTATAGTAAATTATTCAAAAAATAATTTTTTACTGTCGCAAATTTTAAGTGCGTCAGGGATTGCCTTTTCTATAGTAAATTATTCAAAAATTATTTTCTACTGTCGCAAATTTTAATTACGCCAGGGATTGCCTTTTCTATAGTAAATTATTCAAAAAATATTTTTTTACTGTCGCAAATTTTAAGTGCGCCAGGGATTGGCTTTTCTATAGTAAATTATTCAAAAAATAATTTTATACTGTCGCAAATTTTAATTGCGCCAGGGATTGCCTTTTCTATAGAAAATTTTTCAAAATATTAATTTTTTACTGTCGCAAATTTTAATTGCGCCAGGGATTGCCTTTTCTATAGCAAATTTTTCAAAGTATTAATTTTTTACTGTCGCAAATTTTAAGTGCGCCAGGGATTGCCTTTTCTATAGTAAATTTTTCAAAAAATAATTTTTTACTGTCGAAAATTTTAATTACGCCAGGGATTGCCTTTTTTGTAGTAAATTTTGCAAAAAATAATTTTATACTGTCGCAAATTTTAAGTGCGCCAGGGATTGCCTTTTCTATAGTAAATTATTCAAAAAATAAATTTCAACTGTTGCAAATTTTAATTACGCCAGGGATTGCCTTTTCTATAGTAAATTATTCAAAAAATAATTTTTTACTCTCGCAAATTTCAATTTCGCCAGGCTAATTTTTCACAAATTAATTTTTTACTGTCGCAAATTTTAAATACGCCAGGGATTGCCTTTTCTATAGTAAATTATTCAAAAAATAATTTTTTACTGTCGCAAATTTTAAATATCCCAGGGATTGCCTTTTCTATAGTAAATTATTCAAAAAATAATTTTCTACTGTCGCAAATTTTAAGTGCGCCCGGGATTGCCTTTTCTATAGTAAATTATTCAAAAAATAATTTTCAACTGTCGCAAATTTTAATTACGCCAGGGATTGCCTTTTCTATAGTAAATTATTAAAAAATAATTTTTTACTCTCGCAAATTTCAATTTCGCCAGGTAAATTTTTCACAAATTAATTTTTTACTGTCGCAAATTTTAAATACGCCAGGGATTGCCTTTTCTATAGTAAATTATTCAAAAAATAATTTTTTACTGTCGCAAATTTTAAATATTCCAGGGATTGCCTTTTCTATAGTAAATTATTCAAAAAATAATTTTTTACTGTCGCAAATTTTAATTGCGCCAGGGATTGCCTTTTCTATAGTAAATTTTGCAAAAAATAATTTTTTACTGTCGCAAATTTTAATTACGCCAGGGATTGCCTTTTCTATAGTAAATTATTCAAAAAATAATTTTATATTGTCGCAAATTTTAATTACGCCAGGGATTGCCTTTTCTATAGTAAATTATTCAAAAAATAATTTTATACTGTCGCAAATTTTAATTACGCCAGGGATTGCCTTTTCTATAGTAAATTATTCAAAAAATAATTTTTTACTGTCGCAAATTTTAATTGCGCCAGGGATTGCCTTTTCTATAGTAAATTTTTCAAAATATTAATTTTTTACTGTCGCAAATTTTAATTGCGCCAGGGATTGCCTTTTCTATAGTAAATTTTTCAAAGTATTAATTTTTTACTGTCGCAAATTTTGAATACGCCAGGGATTGCCTTTTCTATAGTAAATTATTCAAAAAATAATTTTATACTGTCGCAAATTTTAATTACGCCAGGGATTGCCTTTTCTATAGTGAATTATTCAAAAAATAATTTTTTACTGTCGCAAATTTTAATTGCGACAGGGATTGCCTTTTCTACAGTAAATTTGTCAAAATATTAATTTTTACTGTCGCAAATTTTAATTGCGCCAGGGATTGCCTTTTCTATAGTAAATTATTCAAAAAATAATTTTATACTGTCGCAAATTTTAATTACGCCAGGGATTGCCTTTTCTATAGTAAATTATTCAAAAAATAATTTTATACTGTCGCAAATTTTAATTACGCCAGGGATTGCCTTTTCTATAGTAAATTATTCAAAAAATAATTTTTTACTGTCGCAAATTTTAAGTGCGTCAGGGATTGCCTTTTCTATAGTAAATAATTCAAAAAATAATTTTCTACTGTCGCAAATTTTAATTACGCCAGGGATTGCCTTTTCTATAGTAAATTATTCAAAAAATAATTTTTTACTGTCGCAAATTTTAAGTGCGCCAGGGATTGGCTTTTCTATAGTAAATTATTCAAAAAATAATTTTATACTGTCGCAAATTTTAATTACGCCAGGGATTGCCTTTTCTATAGTAAATTATTCAAAAAATAATTTTTTACTGTCGCAAATTTTAATTGCGCCAGGGATTGCCTTTTCTATAGTAAATTATTCAAAAAATAATTTTCTACTGTCGCAAATTTTAAGTGCGCCCGGGATTGCCTTTTCTATAGTAAATTATTCAAAAAATAATTTTCAACTGTCGCAAATTTTAATTACGCCAGGGATTGCCTTTTCTATAGTAAAATATTCAAAAAATAATTTTTTACTGTCGCAAATTTTAAGTGCGCCAGGGATTGGCTTTTCTATAGTAAATTATTCAAAAAATAATTTTATACTGTCGCAAATTTTAATTACGCCAGGGATTGCCTTTTCTATAGTAAATTATTCAAAAAATAATTTTTTACTGTCGCAAATTTTAATTGCGCCAGGGATTGCATTTTCTATAGTAAATTATTCAAAAAATAATTTTCTACTGTCGCAAATTTTAAGTGCGCCCGGGATTGCCTTTTCTATAGTAAATTATTCAAAAAATAATTTTCAACTGTCGCAAATTTTTATTACGCCAGGGATTGCCTTTTCTATAGTAAATTATTCAAAAAATAATTTTTTACTGTCGCAAATTTTAAGTGCGCCAGGGATTGGCTTTTCTATAGTAAATTATTCAAAAAATAATTTTATACTGTCGCAAATTTTAATTACGCCAGGGATTGCCTTTTCTATAGTAAATTATTCAAAAAATAATTTTTTACTGTCGCAAATTTTAAGTGCGCCAGGGATTGCCTTTTCTATAGTAAATTTTTCAAACAATAATTTTCTACTGTCGCAAATTTTAATTGCGCCAGGGATTGCCTTTTCTACAGTAAATTTTTCAAAAAATAATTTTCTACTGTCGCAAATTTTAATTGCGCCAGGGATTGCCTTTTCTATAGTGAATTATTCAAAAAATAATTTTTTACTGTCGCAAATTTTAATTGCGACAGGGATTGCCTTTTCTACAGTAAATTTTTCAAAATATTAATTTTTTACTGTCGCAAATTTTAATTGCGCCAGGAATTGCCTTTTCTATAGTAAATTATTCAAAAAATAATTTTATACTGTCGCAAATTTTAATTACGCCAGGGATTGCCTTTTCTATAGTAAATAATTCAAAAAATAATTTTCTACTGTCGCAAATTTTAATTACGCCAGGGATTGCCTTTTCTATAGTAAATTATTCAAAAAATAATTTTTTACTGTCGCAAATTTTAAGTGCGCCAGGGATTGGCTTTTCTATAGTAAATTATTCAAAAAATAATTTTATACTGTCGCAAATTTTAATTACGCCAGGGATTGCCTTTTCTATAGTAAATTATTCAAAAAATAATTTTTTACTGTCGCAAATTTTAATTGCGCCAGGGATTGCCTTTTCTATAGTAAATTATTCAAAAAATAATTTTCTACTGTCGCAAATTTTAAGTGCGCCCGGGATTGCCTTTTCTATAGTAAATTATTCAAAAAATAATTTTCAACTGTCGCAAATTTTAATTACGCCAGGGATTGCCTTTTCTATAGTAAAATATTCAAAAAATAATTTTTTACTGTCGCAAATTTTAAGTGCGCCAGGGATTGGCTTTTCTATAGTAAATTATTCAAAAAATAATTTTATACTGTCGCAAATTTTAATTACGCCAGGGATTGCCTTTTCTATAGTAAATTATTCAAAAAATAATTTTTTACTGTCGCAAATTTTAATTGCGCCAGGGATTGCATTTTCTATTGTAAATTATTCAAAAAATAATTTTCTACTGTCGCAAATTTTAAGTGCGCCCGGGATTGCCTTTTCTATAGTAAATTATTCAAAAAATAATTTTCAACTGTCGCAAATTTTTATTACGCCAGGGATTGCCTTTTCTATAGTAAATTATTCAAAAAATAATTTTTTACTGTCGCAAATTTTAAGTGCGCCAGGGATTGGCTTTTCTATAGTAAATTATTCAAAAAATAATTTTATACTGTCGCAAATTTTAATTACGCCAGGGATTGCCTTTTCTATAGTAAATTATTCAAAAAATAATTTTTTACTGTCGCAAATTTTAAGTGCGCCAGGGATTGCCTTTTCTATAGTGAATTATTCAAAAAATAATTTTTTACTGTCGCAAATTTTAATTGCGACAGGGATTGCCTTTTCTACAGTAAATTTTTCAAAATATTAATTTTTTACTGTCGCAAATTTTAATTGCGCCAGGGATTGCCTTTTCTATAGTAAATTATTCAAAAAATAATTTTATACTGTCGCAAATTTTAATTACGCCAGGGATTGCCTTTTCTATAGTAAATTATTCAAAAAATAATTTTATACTGTCGCAAATTTTAACTACGCCAGGGATTGCCTTTTCTATAGTAAATTATTCAAAAAATAATTTTTTACTGTCGCAAATTTTAACTGCGCCAGGGATTACCTTTTCTACAGTAAATTTTTCAAAATATTAATTTTTTACTGCCGCAAATTTTAAATACGCCAGGGATTGCCTTTTCTATAGTAAATTATTCAAAAAATAATTTTAATTACGCCAGGGATTGCCTTTTCTATAGTAAATTATTCAAAAAATAATTTTTTACTGTCGAAAATTTTAAATACGCCAGGGATTGCCTTTTCTATAGTAAATTATTCAAAAACTAATTTTTTACTGTCGCAAATTTTAATTACGCCAGGGATTGCCTTTTCTATAGTAAATTTTTAAAAAAATAATTTTTTACTGTCGCAAATTTTAAATCCCAGGGATTGCCTTTTCTATAGTAAATTTCTCACAAATTAATTTCTTACTGTCGCAAATTTTAAATACGCCAGGGATTGCCTTTTCTATAGTAAATTATTCAAAAAATAATTTTCTACGGTCGCAAATTTTAAATAAGCCAGGGATTGCCTTTTCTATAGTAAATTATTCAAAAAATAATTTTTTACTGTCGCAAATTTTAAGTGCGCCAGGGATTGCCTTTTCTACAGTAAATTATTCAAAAAATAATTTTCTACTGTCGCAAATTTTAATTGCGCTAGGGATTGCCTTTTCTACAGTAAATTTTTCAAAAATTAATTTTTTACTGTCGCAAATTTTAAATACGCCAGGGATTGCCATTTCTATAGTAAGTTATTCAAAAAATAATTTTTTACTGTCGCAAATTTTAAATACGCCAGGGATTGCCTTTTCTTTAGTAAATTATTCAAAAAATAATTTTTTACTATCGCAAGTTTTAATTGCGCCAGGGATTGCCTTTTCTACAGTAAATTTTGCAAAAAATAATTTTTTACTGTCGCAAATTTTAATTGCGCCAGGGATTGCCTTTTCTATAGTAAACTTTTCAAAAAATAGTTTTCTACTGTCGCAAATTTTAATTGCGCCAGGTATTGCCTTTTCTACAGTAAATTTTTCAAAAATTAATTTTATACCGTCGCAAATTTTAAATACGCCAGGGATTGCCTTTTCTATAGTAAATTATTCAAAAAATAATTTTTTACTGTCGCAAATTTTAAATACGCCAGGGATTGCCTTTTCTATAGTAAACTTTTCAAAAAATAGTTTTCTACTGTCGCAAATTTTAATTGCGCCAGGGATTGCCTTTTCTAAAGTAAATTTTTCAAACAATAATTTTCTACTGTCGCAAATTTTAATTGCGCCAGGGATTGCCTTTTCTACAGTAAATTTTTCAAAAAATAATTTTCTACTGTCGCAAATTTTAATTGCGCCAGGGATTGCCTTTTCTACAGTAAATTATTCAAAAAATAATTTTCTACTGTCGCAAATTTTAATTGCGCCAGGGATTGCCTTTTCTACAGTAAATTTTTCAAAAAATAATTTTCTACTGTCGCAAATTTTAATTGCGCCAGGGATTGCCTTTTCTACAGTAAATTTTTCAAAAATTAATTTTATACTGTCGCAAATTTTAAATACGCCAGGGATTGCCTTTTCTATGGTAAATTATTCAAAAAATAATTTTCTACTGTCGCAAATTTTAATTACGCCAGGGATTGACTTTTCTATAGTAAATTTTTCAAAAATTAATTTTATACTATCGCAAATTTTAAGTGCGCCAGGGATTGCCTTTTCTATAGTAAATTTTTCAAAAAATAATTTTATACTGTCGCAAATTTTAATTGCGCCAGGGATTGCCTTTTCTACAGTAAATTTTTCAAAAATTAATTTTATACTGTCGCAAATTTTAATTGCGCCAGGGATTGCCTTTTTTATAGTAAATTATTCAAATAATAATTTTCAACTGTCGCAAATTTTAATTACGCCAGGGATTGCCTTTTCTATAGTAAAATATTCAAAAAATAATTTTTTACTGTCGCAAATTTTAAGTGCGCCAGGGATTGCCTTTTCTATAGTAAATTATTCAAAAAATAATTTTCTACTGTCGCAAATTTTAATTACGCCAGGGATTGCCTTTTCTATAGTAAATTATTCAAAAAATAATTTTCTACTGCCGCAAATTTTAATTACGCCAGGGATTGCCTTTTCTATAGTAAATTATTCAAAAAATAATTTTTTACTGTCGGAAATTTTAAGTGCGCCAGGGATTGCCTTTTCTATAGTAAATTATTCAAAAAATAATTTTTTACTGTCGCAAATTTTAATTGCGCCAGGGATTGCCTTTTCTATAGTAAATTATTCAAAAAATAATTTTCAATTGTCGCAAATTTTAATTACGTAAATTTTGCAAAAAATAATTTTATACTGTCGCAAATTTTAATTACGCCAGGGATTGCCTTTTCTATAGTAAATTATTCAAAAAATAATTTTCTACTGTCGCGAATTTTAATTACGCCAGGGATTGCCTTTTCTATAGTAAATTATTCAAAAAATAATTTTTTACTGTCGGAAATTTTAATTGCGCCAGGGATTGCATTTTCTACAGTAAATTATTCAAAATATTAATTTTTTACTGTCGCAAATTTTAAATACGCCAGGGATTGCCTTTTCGATAGTAAATTATTCAAAAAATAATTTTCTACTGTCGCAAATTTTAAGTGCGCCAGGGATTGCCTTTTCTATAGTAAATTATTCAAAAAATAATTTTTTACTGTCGCAAATTTTAAGTGCGCCACGGATTGCCTTTTCTAGAGTAAATTATTCAAAAAATAATTTTCAACTGTCGCAAATTTTAATTACGCCAGGGATTGCCTTTTCTATAGTAAATTATTCAAAAAATAATTTTTTACTCTGGCAAATTTCAATTTCGCCAGGTAAATTTTTCACAAATTAATTTTTTAATGTCGCAAATTTTAAATAGGCCAGGGATTGCCTTTTCTATAGTAAATTATTCAAAAAATAATTTTTTACTGTCGCAAATTTTAAATATCCCAGGGATTGCCTTTTCTATAGTAAATTTCTCACAAATTAATTTCTTACTGTCGCAAATTTTAAATACGCCAGGGATTGCCTTTTCTATAGTAAATTATTCAAAAAATAATTTTTTACTGTCGCAAATTTTAATTGCGCCAGGGATTGCCTTTTCTACAGTAAATTATTCAAAAAATAATTTTATACTGTCGCAAATTTTAATAGCGCCAGGGATTGCTTTTTCTACAGTAAATTTTTCAAAAAATAATTTTCTACTGTCGCAAATTTTAATTGCGCCTGGGATTGCCTTTTCTACAGTAAATTTTTCAAAAATTAATTTTATACTGTCGCAAATTTTAAATACGCCAGGGATTGCCTTTTCTATAGTAAATTATTCAAAAAATAATTTTTTACTGTCGCAAATTTTAAATACGCCAGGGATTGCCTTTTCTATAGTAAATTATTCAAAAAATAATTTTTTACTGTCGCAAATTTTAAATATCCCAGGGATTGCCTTTTCTATAGTAAATTTCTCACAAATTAATTTCTTACTGTCGCAAATTTTAAATACGCCAGGGATTACCTTTTCTATAGTAAATTATTCAAAAAATAATTTTCTACTGTCGCAAATTTTAAATATCCCAGGGATTGCCTTTTCTATAGTAAATTATTCAAAAAATAATTTTTTACTGTCGCAAATTTTAAGTGCGCCAGTGATTGCCTTTTCTATAGTAAATTATTCAAAAAATAATTTTCTACTGTCGCAAATTTTAATTACGCCAGGGATTGCCTTTTCTATAGTAAATTATTCAAAAAATTATTTTCTACTGTCGCAAATTTTAAGTGCGCCAGGGATTGCCTTTTCTATAGTAAATTATTCAAAAAATAATTTTTTACTGTCGCAAATTTTAAGTGCGCCAGGGATTGCCTTTTCTATAGTAAATTATTCAAAAAATAATTTTCAACTGTCGCAAATTTTAATTACGCCAGGGATTGCCTTTTCTATAGTAAATTATTCAAAAAATAATTTTTTACTCTGGCAAATTTCAATTTCGCCAGGTAAATTTTTCACAAATTAATTTTTTAATGTCGCAAATTTTAAATACGCCAGGGATTGCCTTTTCTATAGTAAATTATTCAAAAAATAATTTTTTACTGTCGCAAATTTTAAATATCCCAGGGATTGCCTTTTCTATAGTAAATTTCTCACAAATTAATTTCTTACTGTCGCAAATTTTAAATACGCCAGGGATTGCCTTTTCTATAGTAAATTATTCAAAAAATAATTTTTAACTGTCGCAAATTTTAATAGCGCCAGGGATTGCTTTTTCTACAGTAAATTTTTCAAAAAATAATTTTCTACTGTCGCAAATTTTAATTGCGCCTGGGATTGCCTTTTCTACAGTAAGTTTTTCAAAAATTAATTTTATTCTGTCGCAAATTTTAAATACGCCAGGGATTGCCTTTTCTATAGTAAATTATTCAAAAAATAATTTTTTACTGTCGCAAATTTTAAATACGCCAGGGATTGCCTTTTCTATAGTAAATTATTCAAAAAATAATTTTTTACTGTCGAAAATTTTAAATACGCCAGGGATTGCCTTTTCTATAGTAAATTATTCAAAAACTAATTTTTTACTGTCGCTAATTTTAATTACGCCAGGGATTGCCTTTTCTATAGTAAATTTTTCAAAAAATAATTTTTTACTGTCGCAAATTTTAAATATCCCAGGGATTGCCTTTTCTATAGTAAATTTCTCACAAATTAATTTCTTACTGTCGCAAATTTTAAATACGCCAGGGATTGCCTTTTCTATAGTAAATTATTCAAAAAATAATTTTCTACTGTCGCAAATTTTAAATACGCCAGGGATTGCCTTTTCTATAGTAAATTATTCAAATAATAATTTTTTACTGTCGCAAATTTTAAGTGCGCCAGGAATTGCCTTTTCTATAGTAAATTTTTCACAAATTAATTTTTTACTGTCGCAAATTTTAAATACGCCAGGGATTGCCTTTTCTATAGTAAATTATTCAAAAAATAATTTTCTACTGTCGCAAATTTTAATTACGCCAGGGATTGCCTTTTCTATAGTAAATTATTCAAAAAATAATTTTATACTGTCGCAAATTTTAATTACGCCAGGGATTGCCTTTTCTATAGTAAATTATTCAAAAAATAATTTTATACTGTCGCAAATTTTAATCACGCCAGGAATTGCCTTTTCTATAGTAAATTATTCAAAAAATAATTTTTTACTGTCGCAAATTTTAATTGCGCCAGGGATTGCCTTTTCTATAGTAAATTATTCAAAAAATAATTTTTTACTGTCGCAAATTTCAATTTCGCCAGGTAAATTTTTCACAAATTAATTTTTTACTGTCACAAATTTTAAATACGCCAGGGATTGCCTTTTCTATAGTAAATTATTCAAAAAATAATTTTCTACTGTCGCAAATTTTAATTACGCCATGTATTGCCTTTTCTATAGTAAATTATTCAAAAAATAATTTTCTACTGTCGCAAATTTTAAATATCCCAGGGATTGCCTTTTCTATAGTAAATTATTCAAAAAATAATTTTCTACTGTCGCAAATTTTAACTACGCCAGGGATTGCCTTTTCTATAGTAAATTATTCAAAAAATAATTTTGTACTGTCGCAAATTTTAATTACGCCAGGGATTGCCTTTTCTATAGTAAATTATTCAAAAAATAATTTTATACTGTCGCAAATTTTAACTACGCCAGGGATTGCCTTTTCTATAGTAAATTTTGCAAAAAATAATTTTATACTGTCGCAAATTTTAAGTGCGCCAGGGATTGCCTTTTCTATAGTAAATTATTCAAAAAATAATTTTTTACTGTCGCAAATTTTAATTGCGCCAGGGATTGCCTTTTCTATAGTAAATAATTCAAAAAATAATTTTCTACTGTCGCAAATTTTAAATATCCCAGGGATTGCCTTTTCTATAGTAAATTATTCAAAAAATAATTTTTTACTGTCGCAAATTTTAAGTGAGCCAGGGATTGCCTTTTCTATAGTAAATTATTCAAAAAATAATTTTCTACTGTCGCAAATTTTAAATATCCCAGGGATTGCCTTTTCTATAGTAAATTATTCAAAAAATAATTTTTTACTGTCGCAAATTTTAAGTACGCCAGGGATTGCCTTTTCTATAGTAAATTATTCAAAAAATAATTTTATAGTGTCGCAAATTTTAATTACGCCAGGGATTGCCTTTTCTATAGTAAATTATTCAAAAAATAATTTTTTACTGTCGAAAATTTTAAATACGCCAGGGATTGCCCTTTCTATAGTAAATTATTCAAAAACTAATTTTTTACTGTCGCAAATTTTAATTAAAAATTTTTAAAAATTTTAAT
Organism: Dioctria linearis; assembly: GCA_963930735.1. NCBI lineage: Eukaryota > Metazoa > Arthropoda > Insecta > Diptera > Asilidae > Dioctria > Dioctria linearis. The sequence goes on along the minus strand of CAWVNZ010002567.1, from coordinate 57,606 downwards.
TAAAAATACGCCAGGGATTGCCTTTTCTATAGTAAATTATTCAAAAACTAATTTTTTACTGTCGCAAATTTTAATTACGCCAGGGATTGCCTTTTCTATAGTAAATTTTTCAAAAAATAATTTTTTACTGTCGCAAATTTTAAATATCCCAGGGATTGCCTTTTCTATAGTAAATTTCTCACAAATTAATTTCTTACTGTCGCAAATTTTAAATACGCCAGGGATTGCCTTTTCTATAGTAAATTATTCAAAAAATAAATTTCTACTGTCGCAAATTTTAATTACGCCAGGGATTGCCTTTTCTATAGTAAATTATTCAAAAAATAATTTTTTACTGTCGCAAATTTTAAGTGCGCCAGGGATTGCCTTTTCTATAGTAAATTATTCAAAAAATAATTTTTTACTCTCGCAAATTTCAATTTCGCCAGGTAAATTTTTCACAAATTAATTTTTACTGTCGCAAATATTAAATACGCCAGGGATTGCCTTTTCTATAGTAAATTATTCAAAAAATAATTTTCTACTGTCGCAAATTTTAATTACGCCAGGGATTGCCTTTTCTATAGTAAATTATTCAAAAAATAATTTTATACTGTCGCAAATTTTAATTACGCCAGGGATTGCCTTTTCTATAGTAAATTATTCAAAAAATAATTTTATACTGTCGCAAATTTTAATTACGCCAGGGATTGCCTTTTCTACAGTAAATTATTCAAAAAATAATTTTTTACTGTCGAAAATTTTAATTGCGCCAGGGATTGCCTTTTCTACAGTAAATTTTTCAAAATATTAATTTTTTACTGTCGCAAATTTTAATTGCGCCAGGGATTGCCTTTTCTACAGTAAATTTTCCAAAAATTAATTTTATACTGTCGCAAATTTTAAATACGCCAGGGATTGCCTTTTCTATAGTAAATTATTCAAAAAATAATTTTATACTGTCGCAAATTTTAATTACGCCAGGGATTACCTTTTCTATAGTAAATAATTCAAAAAATAATTTTATACTGTCGCAAATTTTAATTGCGCCAGGGATTGCCTTTTCTATAGTAAATTATTCAAAAAATAATTTTCTACTGTCGCAAATTTTAAATATCCCAGGGATTGCCTTTTCTATAGTAAATTATTCAAAAAATAATTTTTTACTGTCGCAAATTTTAAGTGCGCCAGGGATTGCCATTTCTATAGTAAATTATTCAAAAAATAATTTTCTATTGTCGCAAATTTTAATTACGCCAGGGATTGCCTTTTCTATAGTAAATTATTCAAAAAATAATTTTTTACTGTCGCAAATTTTAAGTGCGCCAGGGATTGCCTTTTCTATAGTAAATTATTCAAAAAATAATTTTTTACTCTCGCAAATTTCAATTTCGCCAGGTAAATTTTTCACAAATTAATTTTTACTGTCGCAAATTTTAAATACGCCAGGGATTGCCTTTTCTATAGTAAATTATTCAAAAAATAATTTTCTACTGTCTCAAATTTTAATTACGCCAGGGATTGCCTTTTCTGTAGTAAATTATTCAAAAAATAATTTTATACTGTCGCAAATTTTAATTACGCCAGGGATTGCCTTTTCTATAGTAAATTATTCAAAAAATAATTTTATACTGTCGCAAATTTTAATTACGCCAGGGATTACCTTTTCTATAGTAAATAATTCAAAAAATAATTTTATACTGTCGCAAATTTTAATTGCGCCAGGGATTGCCTTTTCTATAGTAAATTATTCAAAAAATAATTTTCTACTGTCGCAAATTTTAAATATCCCAGGGATTGCCTTTTCTATAGTAAATTATTCAAAAAATAATTTTTTACTGTCGCAAATTTTAAGTGCGCCAGGGATTGCCTTTTCTATAGTAAATTATTCAAAAAATAATTTTCTACTGTCGCAAATTTTAATTACGCCAGGGATTGCCTTTTCTATAGTAAATTATTCAAAAAATAATTTTTTACTGTCGCAAATTTTAAGTGCGCCAGGGATTGCCTTTTCTATAGTAAATTATTCAAAAAATAATTTTTTACTCTCGCAAATTTCAATTTCGCCAGGTAAATTTTTCACAAATTAATTTTTACTGTCGCAAATTTTAAATACGCCAGGGATTGCCTTTTCTATAGTAAATTATTCAAAAAATAATTTTCTACTGTCTCAAATTTTAATTACGCCAGGGATTGCCTTTTCTATAGTAAATTATTCAAAAAATAATTTTATACTGTCGCAAATTTTAATTACGCCAGGGATTGCCTTTTCTATAGTAAATTATTCAAAAAATAATTTTATACTGTCGCAAATTTTAATTACGCCAGGGATTGCCTTTTCTATAGTAAATTATTCAAAAAATAATTTTCTACTGTCGCAAATTTTAATTACGCCAGGGATTGCCTTTTCTATAGTAAATTATTCAAAAAATAATTTTATACTGTCGCAAATTTTAATTACGCCAGGGATTGCCTTTTCTATAGTAAATTATTCAAAAAATAATTTTATACTGTCGCAAATTTTAATTACGCCAGGGATTGCCTTTTCTATAGTAAATTATTCAAAAAATAATTTTTTACTGTCGCAAATTTTAATTGCGCCAGGGATTGCCTTTTCTATAGTAAATTATTCAAAAAATAATTTTTTACTGTCGCAAATTTCAATTTCGCCAGGTAAATTTTTCACAAATTAATTTTTTACTGTCACAAATTTTAAATACGCCAGGAATTGCCTTTTCTATAGTAAATTATTCAAAAAATAATTTTCTACTGTCGCAAATTTTAATTACGCCATGGATTGCCTTTTCTATAGTAAATTATTCAAAAAATAATTTTCTACTGTCGCAAATTTTAAATATCCCAGGGATTGCCTTTTCTATAGTAAATTATTCAAAAAATAATTTTCTACTGTCGCAAATTTTAAATACGCCAGGGATTGCCTCTTCTATAGTAAATTATTCAAAAAATAATTTTGTACTGTCGCAAATTTTAATTACGCCAGGGATTGCCTTTTCTATAGTAAATTATTCAAAAAATAATTTTATACTGTCGCAAATTTTAACTACGCCAGGGATTGCCTTTTCTATAGTAAATTTTGCAAAAAATAATTTTATACTGTCGCAAATTTTAAGTGCGCCAGGGATTGCCTTTTCTATAGTAAATTATTCAAAAAATAATTTTTTACTGTCGCAAATTTTAATTGCGCCAGGGATTGACTTTTCTATAGTAAATTATTCAAAAAATAATTTTCTACTGTCGCAAATTTTAAATATCCCAGGGATTGCCTTTTCTATAGTAAATTATTCAAAAAATAATTTTTTACTGTCGCAAATTTTAAGTGCGCCAGGGATTGCCTTTTCTATAGTAAATTATTCAAAAAATAATTTTCTACTGTCGCAAATTTTAATTACGCCAGGGATTGCCTTTTCTATAGTCAATTATTCAAAAAATAATTTTTTACTGTCGCAAATTTTAAGTGCGCCAGGGATTGCCTTTTCTATAGTAAATTATTCAAAAAATAATTTTTTACTCTCGCAAATTTCAATTTCGCCAGGTAAATTTTTCACAAATTAATTTTTACTGTCGCAAATTTTAAATACGACAGGGATTGCCTTTTCTATAGTAAATTATTCAAAATATAATTTTCTACTGTCGCAAATTTTAATTACGCCAGGGATTGCCTTTTCTATAGTAAATTATTCAAAAAATAATTTTATACTGTCGCAAATTTTAATTACGCCAGGGATTGCCTTTTCTATAGTAAATTATTCAAAAAATAATTTTATACTGTCGCAAATTTAATTACGCCAGGGATTGCCTTTTCTATAGTAAATTATTCAAAAAATAATTTTTTACTGTCGAAAATTTTAATTGCGCCAGGGATTGCCTTTTCTACAGTAAATTTTTCAAAATATTAATTTTTTACTGTCGCAAATTTTAATTGCGCCAGGGATTGCCTTTTCTACAATAAATTTTCCAAAAATTAATTTTATACTGTCGCAAATTTTAAATACGCCAGGGATTGCCTTTTCTATAGTAAATTATTCAAAAAATAATTTTATACTGTCGCAAATTTTAATTACGCCAGGGATTACCTTTTCTATAGTAAATTATTCAAAAAATAATTTTATACTGTCGCAAATTTTAATTGCGCCAGGGACTGCCTTTTCTATAGTAAATTATTCAAAAAATAATTTTCTACTGTCGCAAATTTTAAATATCCCAGGGATTGCCTTTTCTATAGTAAATTATTCAAAAAATAATTTTTTACTGTCGCAAATTTTAAGTGCGCCAGGGATTGCCTTTTCTATAGTAAATTATTCAAAAAATAATTTTCTACTGTCGCAAATTTTAATTACGCCAGGGATTGCCTTTTCTATAGTAAATTATTCAAAAAATAATTTTTTACTCTCGCAAATTTCAACTTCGCCAAGTAAATTTTTCACAAATTAATTTTTACTGTCGCAAATTTTAAATACGCCAGGGATTGCCTTTTCTATAGTAAATTATTCAAAAAATAATTTTCTACTGTCGCAAATTTTAATTACGCCAGGGATTGCCTTTTCTATAGTAAATTATTCAAAAAATAATTTTATACTGTCGCAAATTTTAATTACGCCAGGGATTGCCTTTTCTATAGTAAATTATTCAAAAAATAATTTTATACTGTCGCAAATTTTAATTACGCCAGGGATTGCCTTTTCTATAGTAAATTATTCAAAAAATAATTTTCTACTGTCGCAAATTTTAATTACGCCAGGGATTGCCTTTTCTATAGTAAATTATTCAAAAAATAATTTTATACTGTCGCAAATTTTAATTACGCCAGGGATTGCCTTTTCTATAGTAAATTATTCAAAAAATAATTTTATACTGTCGCAAATTTTAACTACGCCAGGGATTGCCTTTTCTATAGTAAATTATTCAAAAAATAATTTTTTACTGTCGCAAATTTTAATTGCGCCAGGGATTGCCTTTTCTATAGTAAATTATTCAAAAAATAATTTTTTACTGTCGCAAATTTCAATTTCGCCAGGTAAATTTTTCACAAATTAATTTTTTACTGTCACAAATTTTAAATACGCCAGGAATTGCCTTTTCTATAGTAAATTATTCAAAAAATAATTTTCTACTGTCGCAAATTTTAATTACGCCATGGATTGCCTTTTCTATAGTAAATTATTCAAAAAATAATTTTCTACTGTCGCAAATTTTAAATATCCCAGGGATTGCCTTTTCTATAGTAAATTATTCAAAAAATAATTTTCTACTGTCGCAAATTTTAACTACGCCAGGGATTGCCTCTTCTATAGTAAATTATTCAAAAAATAATTTTGTACTGTCGCAAATTTTAATTACGCCAGGGATTGCCTTTTCTATAGTAAATTATTCAAAAAATAATTTTATACTGTCGCAAATTTTAACTACGCCAGGGATTGCCTTTTCTATAGTAAATTTTGCAAAAAATAATTTTATACTGTCGCAAATTTTAAGTGCGCCAGGGATTGCCTTTTCTATAGTAAATTATTCAAAAAATAATTTTTTACTGTCGCAAATTTTAATTGCGCCAGGGATTGCCTTTTCTATAGTAAATTATTCAAAAAATAATTTTCTACTGTCGCAAATTTTAAATATCCCAGGGATTGCCTTTTCTATAGTAAATTATTCAAAAAATAATTTTTTACTGTCGCAAATTTTAAGTGCGCCAGGGATTGCCTTTTCTATAGTAAATTATTCAAAAAATAATTTTCTACTGTCGCAAATTTTAATTACGCCAGGGATTGCCTTTTCTATAGTCAATTATTCAAAAAATAATTTTTTACTGTCGCAAATTTTAAGTGCGCCAGCGATTGCCTTTTCTATAGTAAATTATTCAAAAAATAATTTTTTACTCTCGCAAATTTCAATTTCGCCAGGTAAATTTTTCACAAATTAATTTTTACTGTCGCAAATTTTAAATACGACAGGGATTGCCTTTTCTATAGTAAATTATTCAAAAAATAATTTTCTACTGTCGCAAATTTTAATTACGCCAGGGATTGCCTTTTCTATAGTAAATTATTCAAAAAATAATTTTATACTGTCGCAAATTTTAATTACGCCAGGGATTGCCTTTTCTATAGTAAATTATTCAAAAAATAATTTTATACTGTCGCAAATTTAATTACGCCAGGGATTGCCTTTTCTATAGTAAATTATTCAAAAAATAATTTTTTACTGTCGAAAATTTTAATTGCGCCAGGGATTGCCTTTTCTACAGTAAATTTTTCAAAATATTAATTTTTTACTGTCGCAAATTTTAATTGCGCCAGGGATTGCCTTTTCTACAATAAATTTTCCAAAAATTAATTTTATACTGTCGCAAATTTTAAATACGCCAGGGATTGCCTTTTCTATAGTAAATTATTCAAAAAATAATTTTATACTGTCGCAAATTTTAATTACGCCAGGGATTACCTTTTCTATAGTAAATTATTCAAAAAATAATTTTATACTGTCGCAAATTTTAATTGCGCCAGGGACTGCCTTTTCTATAGTAAATTATTCAAAAAATAATTTTCTACTGTCGCAAATTTTAAATATCCCAGGGATTGCCTTTTCTATAGTAAATTATTCAAAAAATAATTTTTTACTGTCGCAAATTTTAAGTGCGCCAGGGATTGCCTTTTCTATAGTAAATTATTCAAAAAATAATTTTCTACTGTCGCAAATTTTAATTACGCCAGGGATTGCCTTTTCTATAGTAAATTATTCAAAAAATAATTTTTTACTCTCGCAAATTTCAACTTCGCCAAGTAAATTTTTCACAAATTAATTTTTACTGTCGCAAATTTTAAATACGCCAGGGATTGCCTTTTCTATAGTAAATTATTCAAAAAATAATTTTCTACTGTCGCAAATTTTAATTACGCCAGGGATTGCCTTTTCTATAGTAAATTATTCAAAAAATAATTTTATACTGTCGCAAATTTTAATTACGCCAGGGATTGCCTTTTCTATAGTAAATTATTCAAAAAATAATTTTATACTGTCGCAAATTTTAATTACGCCAGGGATTGCCTTTTCTATAGTAAATTATTCAAAAAATAATTTTTTACTGTCGAAAATTTTAATTGCGCCAGGGATTCCCTTTTCTACAGTAAATTTTTCAAAATATTAATTTTTTACTGTCGCAAATTTTAATTGCGCCAGGGATTGCCTTTTCTATAGTAAATTTTCCAAAAATTAATTTTATACTGTCGCAAATTTTAAATACGCCAGGGATTGCCTTTTCTATAGTAAATTATTCAAAAAATAATTTTATACTGTCGCAAATTTTAATTACGCCAGGGATTACCTTTTCTATAGTAAATTATTCAAAAAATAATTTTTTACTGTCGCAAATTTTAATTGCGCCAGGGATTGCCTTTTCTACAGTAAATTTTTCAAAATATTAATTTTTTACTGTCGCAAATTTTAAATAAGCCAGGGATTGCCTTTTCTATAGTAAATTATTCAAAAAATAATTTTCTACTGTCGCAAATTTTAAATACGCCAGGGATTGCCTTTTCTATAGTAAATTATTCAAAAAATAATTTTCTACTGTCGCAAATTTTAAATATCCCAGGGATTGCCTTTTCTATAGTAAATTATTCAAAAAATAATTCTTTACTGTCGCAAATTTTAAGTGCGCCAGGGATTGCCTTTTCTATAGTAAATTATTCAAAAAATAATTTTCTACTGTCGCAAATTTTAATTATGCCAGGGATTGCCTTTTCTATAGTAAATTATTCAAAAAATAATTTTTTACTGTCGCAAATTTTAAGTGCGCCAGGGATTGCCTTTTCTATAGTAAATTATTCAAAAAATAATTTTATACTGTCGCAAATTTTAATTACGCCAGGGATTGCCTTTTCTACAGTAAATTTTGCAAAAAATAATTTTATAATGTCGCAAATTTTAAGTGCGCCAGGGATTGCCTTTTCTATAGTAAATTATTCAAAAAATAATTTTTTACTGTCGCAAATTTTAATTGCGCCAGGGATTGCCTTTTCTACAGTAAATTATTCAAAAAATAATTTTCTACTGTCGCAAATTTTAATTACGCCAGGGATTGCCTTTTCTATAGTAAATTATTCAAAAAATAATTTTTTACTGTCGCAAATTTTAAGTGCGCCAGGGATTGCCTTTTCTATAGTAAATTATTCAAAAAATAATTTTTTACTGTCGCAAATTTTAATTACGCCAGGGATTGCCTTTTCTATAGTAAATTATTCAAAAATAATTTTTTACTCTCGCAAATTTCAATTTCGCCAGGTAAATTTTTCACAAATTAATTTTTTACTGTCGCAAATTTTAAATACGCCAGGGATTGCCTTTTCTATAGTAAATTATTCAAAAAATAATTTTCTACTGTCGCAAATTTTAATTGCGCCAGGGATTGCCTTTTCTATAGTAAATTTTGCAAAAAATAATTTTATAATGTCGCCAATTTTAAGTGCGCCAGGGATTGCCTTTTCTATAGTAAATTATTCAAAAAATAATTTTTTACTGTCGCAAATTTTAATTGCGCCAGGGATTGCCTTTTCTACAGTAAATTATTCAAAAAATAATTTTCTACTGTCGCAAATTTTAATTACGCCAGGGATTGCCTTTTCTATAGTAAATTATTCAAAAAATATTTTTTTACTGTCGCAAATTTTAGGTGCGCCAGGGATTGCCTTTTCTATAGTAAATTATTCAAAAAATAATTTTTTACTGTCGCAAATTTTATTTGCGCCAGGGATTGCCTTTTCTACAGTAAATTTTTCAAAATATTAATTTGTTACTGTCGCAAATTTTTAATACGCCAGGGATTGCCTTTTCTATAGTAAATTATTCAAAAAATAATTTTCTACTGTCGCAAATTTTAATTACGCCAGGGATTGCCTTTTCTATAGTAAATTATTCAAAAAATAATTTTTTACTGTCGCAAATTTTAAGTGCGCCAGGGATTGCCTTTTCTATAGTAAATTATTCAAAAAATAATTTTTTACTGTCGCAAATTTTAATTACGCCAGGGATTGCCTTTTCTATAGTAAATTATTCAAAAAATAATTTTTTACTCTCGCAAATTTCAATTTCGCCAGGTAAATTTTTCACAAATTAATTTTTTACTGTCGCAAATTTTAAATACGACAGGGATTGCCTTTTCTATAGTAAATTATTCAAAAAATAATTTTCTACTGTCGCAAATTTTAATTACGCCAGGGATTGCCTTTTCTATATTAAATTATTCAAAAAATAATTTTCTACTGTCGCAAATTTTAAATATCCCAGGGATTGCCTTTTCTATAGTAAATTGTTCAAAAAATAATTTTTTACTGTCGCAAATTTTAAGTGCGCCAAGGATTGCCTTTTCTATAGTAAATTATTCAAAAAATAATTTTTAACTGTCGCAAATTTTAAATACGACAGGGATTGCTTTTTCTATAGTAAATTTTGCAAAAAATAATTTGATACTGTCGCAAATTTTAAATACGCCAGGGATTGCCTTTTCTATAGTAAATTATTCAAAAAATAATTTTCTACTGTCGCAAATTTTAAATATCCCAGGGATGGCCTTTTCTATAGTAAATTATTCAAAAAATAATTTTTTACTGTCGCAAATTTTAAGTGCGCCAGGGATTGCCTTTTCTATAGTAAATTATTCAAAAAATAATTTTCTACTGTCGCAAATTTTAATTACGCCAGGGATTTCCTTTTCTATAGTAAATTATTCAACAAATAATTTTTTACTGTCGCAAATTTTAAGTGCGACAGGGATTGCCTTTTCTATAGTAAATTATTCAAAAAATAATTTTATACTCTCGCAAATTTTAATTACGCCAGGGATTGCCTTTTCTATAGTAAATTGTGCAAAAAATTATTTTATACTGTCGCAAATTTTAAGTGCGCCAGGGATTGCCTTTTCTATAGTAAATTATTCAAAAAATAATTTTTTACTGTCGCAAATTTTAATTGCGCCAGGGATTGCCTTTTCTACAGTAAATTATTCAAAAAATAATTTTCTACTGTCGCAAATTTTAACTACGCCAGGGATTGCCTTTTCTATAGTAAATTATTCAAAAAATAATTTTTTACTGTCGCAAATTTTAAGTGCGCCAGGGATTGCCTTTTCTATAGTAAATTATTCAAAAAATAATTTTTTACTGTCGCAAATTTTAAGTGCGCCAGGGATTGCCTTTTCTATAGTAAATTATTCAAAAAATAATTTTTTTCTGTCGCAAATTTTAATTACGCCAGGGATTGCCTTTTCTATAGTAAATTATTCAAAAAATAATTGTTTACTCTCGCAAATTTCAATTTCGCCAGGTAAATTTTTCACAAATTAATTTTTTACTGTCGCAAATTTTAAATACGACAGGGATTGCCTTTTCTATAGTAAATTATTCAAAAAATAATTTTCTACTGTCGCAAATTTTAATTACGACAGGGATTGCCTTTTCTATAGTAAATTATTCAAAAAATTATTTTCTACTGTCGCAAATTTTAAATATCCCAGGGATTGCCTTTTCTATAGTAAATTATTCAAAAAATAATTTTTTACTGTCGCAAATTTTAAGTGCGCCAAGGATTGCCTTTTCTATAGTAAATTATTCAAAAAATAATTTTTAACTGTCGCAAATTTTAAATACGACAGGGATTGCTTTTTCTATAGTAAATTTTGCAAAAAATAATTTGATACTGTCGCAAATTTTAAATACGCCAGGGATTGCCTTTTCTGTAGTAAATTATTCAAAAAATAATTTTCTACTGTCGCAAATTTTAAATATCCCAGGGATTGCCTTTTCTATAGTAAATTATTCAAAAAATAATTTTTTACTGTCGCAAATTTTAAGTGCGCCAGGGATTGCCTTTTCTATAGTAAATTATTCAAAAAATAATTTTCTACTGTCGCAAATTTTAATTACGCCAGGGATTGCCTTTTCTATAGTAAATTATTCAACATATAATTTTTTACTGTCGCAAATTTTAAGTGCGCCAGGGATTGCCTTTTCTACAGTAAATTATTCAAAAAATAATTTTATACTGTCGCAAATTTTAATTACGCCAGGGATTGCCTTTTCTATAGTAAATTGTGCAAAAAATAATTTTATACTCTCGCAAATTTTAAGTGCGCCAGGGATTGCCTTTTCTATAGTAAATTATTCAAAAAATAATTTTTTACTGTCGCAAATTTTAATTGCGCCAGGGATTGCCTTTTCTACAGTAAATTATTCAAAAAATAATTTTCTACTGTCGCAAATTTTAACTACGCCAGGGATTGCCTTTTCTATAGTAAATTATTCAAAAAATAATTTTTTACTGTCGCAAATTTTAAGTGCGCCAGGGATTACCTTTTCTATAGTAAATTATTCAAAAAATAATTTTTTACTGTCGCAAATTTTAATTACGCCAGGGATTGCCTTTTCTATAGTAAATTATTCAAAAAATAATTTTTTACTCTCGCAAATTTCAATTTCGCCAGGTAAACTTTTCACAAATTAATTTTTTACTGTCGCAAATTTTAAATACGCCAGGGATTGCCTTTTCTATAGTAAATTATTCAAAAAATAATTTTCTACTGTCGCAAATTTTAATTGCGCCAGGGATTGCCTTTTCTATAGTAAATTATTCAAAAAATAATTTTAAACTGTCGCAAATTTTAATTACGCCAGGGATTGCCTTTTCTATAGTAAATTTTGCAAAAAATAATTTTATACTGTCGCAAATTTTAAGTGCGCCAGGGATTGCCTTTTCTATAGTAAATTATTCAAAAAATATTTTTTTACTGTCGCAAATTTTAATTGCGCTAGGGATTGCCTTTTCTACAGTAAATTTTTCAAAATATTAATTTTTTACTGTCGCAAATTTTTAATATTCCAGGGATTGCCTTTTCTATAGTAAATTATTCAAAAAATAATTTTCTACTGTCGCAAATTTTAATTACGCCAGGGATTGCCTTTTCTATAGTAAATTATTCAAAAAATAATTTTTTACTGTCGCAAATTTTAAGTGCGCCAGGGATTGCCTTTTCTATAGTAAATTATTCAAAAAATAATTTTTTACTGTCGCAAATTTTAATTACGCCAGGGATTGCCTTTTCTATAGTAAATTATTCAAAAAATAATTTTTTACTCTCGCAAATTTCAATTACGCCAGGTAAATTATTCAAAAAATAATTTTTAATTGTCGCTAATTTTAAATACGACAGGGATTGCTTTTTCTATAGTAAATTTTGCAAAAAATAATTTGATACTGTCGCAAATTTTAAATACGCCAGGGATTGCCTTTTCTATAGTAAATTATTCAAAAAATAATTTTCTACTGTCGCAAATTTTAAATATCCCAGGGATTGCCTTTTCTATAGTAAATTATTCAAAAAATAATTTTTTACTGTCGCAAATTTTAAGTGCGCCAGGGATTGCCTTTTCTATAGTAAATTATTCAAAAAATAATTTTATACTCTCGCAAATTTTAATTACGCCAGGGATTGCCTTTTCTATAGTAAATTGTGCAAAAAATAATTTTATACTGTCGCAAATTTTAAGTGCGCCAGGGATTGCCTTTTCTATAGTAAATTATTCAAAAAATAATTTTTTACTGTCGCAAATTTTAATTGCGCCAGGGATTGCCTTTTCTACAGTAAATTATTCAAAAAATAATTTTCTACTGTCGCAAATTTTAACTACGCCAGGGATTGCCTTTTCTATAGTAAATTATTCAAAAAATAATTTTTTACTGTCGCAAATTTTAAGTGCGCCAGGGATTGCCTTTTCTATAGTAAATTATTCAAAAAATAATTTTTTACTGTCGCAAATTTTAAGTGCGCCAGGGATTGCCTTTTCTATAGTAAATTATTCAAAAAATAATTTTTTACTGTCGCAAATTTTAATTACGCCAGGGATTGCCTTTTCTATAGTAAATTATTCAAAAAATAATTTTTTACTCTAGCAAATTTCAATTTCGCCAGGTAAATTTTTCACAAATTAATTTTTTACTGTCGCAAATTTTAAATACGACAGGGATTGCCTTTTCTATAGTAAATTATTCAAAAAATAATTTTCTGCTGTCGCAAATTTTAATTACGCCAGGGATTGCCTTTTCTATAGTAAATTATTCAAAAAATAATTTTCTACTGTCGCAAATTTTAAATATCCCACGGATTGCCTTTTCTATAGTAAATTATTCAAAAAATAATTTTTTACTGTCGCAAATTTTAAGTGCGCCAGGGATTGCCTTTTCTATAGTAAATTATTCAAAAAATAATTTTTTTACTGTCGCAAATTTTAATTACGCCAGGGATTGCCTTTTCTATAGTAAATTATTCAAAAAATAATTTTTTACTCTCGCAAATTTCAATTACGCCAGGTAAATTATTCAAAAAATAATTTTTAACTGTCGCAAATTTTAAATACGACAGGGATTGCTTTTTCTATAGTAAATTTTGCAAAAAATAATTTGATACTGTCGCAAATTTTAAATACGCCAGGGATTGCCTTTTCTATAGTAAATTATTCAAAAAATAATTTTCTACTGTCGCAAATTTTAAATATCCCAGGGATTGCCTTTTCTATAGTAAATTATTCAAAAAATAATTTTTTACTGTCGCAAATTTTAAGTGCGCCAGGGATTGCCTTTTCTATAGTAAATTATTCAAAAAATAATTTTCTACTGTCGCAAATTTTAATTACGCCAGGGATTGCCTTTTCTATAGTAAATTATTCAACAAATAATTTTTTACTGTCGCAAATTTTAAGTGCGCCAGGGATTGCCTTTTCTATAGTAAATTATTCAAAAAATAATTTTATACTCTCGCAAATTTTAATTACGCCAGGGATTGCCTTTTCTATAGTAAATTGTGCAAAAAAATAATTTTATACTGTCGCAAATTTTAAGTGCGCCAGGGATTGCCTTTTCTATAGTAAATTATTCAAAAAATAATTTTTTACTGTCGCAAATTTTAATTGCGCCAGGGATTGCCTTTTCTACAGTAAATTATTCAAAAAATAATTTTCTACTGTCGCAAATTTTAACTACGCCAGGGATTGCCTTTTCTATAGTAAATTATTCAAAAAATAATTTTTTACTGTCGCAAATTTTAAGTGCGCCAGGGATTGCCTTTTCTATAGTAAATTATTCAAAAAATAATTTTTTACTGTCGCAAATTTTAAGTGCGCCAGGGATTGCCTTTTCTATAGTAAATTATTCAAAAAATAATTTTTTACTGTCGCAAATTTTAATTACGCCAGGGATTGCCTTTTCTATAGTAAATTATTCAAAAAATAATTTTTTACTCTAGCAAATTTCAATTTCGCCAGGTAAATTTTTCACAAATTAATTTTTTACTGTCGCAAATTTTAAATACGACAGGGATTGCCTTTTCTATAGTAAATTATTCAAAAAATAATTTTCTGCTGTCGCAAATTTTAATTACGCCAGGGATTGCCTTTTCTATAGTAAATTATTCAAAAAATAATTTTCTACTGTCGCAAATTTTAAATATCCCACGGATTGCCTTTTCTATAGTAAATTATCCAAAAAATAATTTTTTACTGTCGCAAATTTTAAGTGCGCCAAGGATTGCCTTTTCTATAGTAAATTATTCAAAAAATAATTTTTAACTGTCGCAAATTTTAAATACGACAGGGATTGCTTTTTCTATAGTAAATTTTGCAAAAAATAATTTGATACTGTCGCAAATTTTAAATACGCCAGGGATTGCCTTTTCTATAGTAAATTATTCAAAAAATAATTTTCTACTGTCGCAAATTTTAAATATCCCAGGGATTGCCTTTTCTATAGTAAATTATTCAAAAAATAATTTTTTACTGTCGCAAATTTTAAGTGCGCCAGGGATTGCCTTTTCTATAGTAAATTATTCAAAAAATAATTTTCTACTGTCGCAAATTTTAATTACGCCAGGGATTGCCTTTTCTATAGTAAATTATTCAACAAATAATTTTTTACTGTCGCAAATTTTAAGTGCGCCAGGGATTGCCTTTTCTATAGTAAATTATTCAAAAAATAATTTTATACTGTCGCAAATTTTAATTACGCCAGGGATTGACTTTTCTATAGTAAATTGTGCAAAAAATAATTTTATACTCTCGCAAATTTTAAGTGCGCCAGGGATTGCCTTTTCTATAGTAAATTATTCAAAAAATAATTTTTTACTGTCGCAAATTTTAATTGCGCCAGGGATTGCCTTTTCTACAGTAAATTATTCAAAAAATAATTTTCTACTGTCGCAAATTTTAACTACGCCATGGATTGCCTTTTCTATAGTAAATTATTCAAAAAATAATTTTTTACTGTCGCAAATTTTAAGTGCGCCAGGGATTGCCTTTTCTATAGTAAATTATTCAAAAAATAATTTTTTACTGTCGCAAATTTTAATTACGCCAGGGATTGCCTTTTCTATAGTAAATTATTCAAAAAATAATTTTTTACTCTCGCAAATTTCAATTTCGCCAGGTAAACTTTTCACAAATTAATTTTTTACTGTCGCAAATTTTAAATACGCCAGGGATTGCCTTTTCTATAGTAAATTATTCAAAAAATAATTTTCTACTGTCGCAAATTTTAATTGCGCCAGGGATTGCCTTTTCTATAGTAAATTATTCAAAAAATTATTTTAAACTGTCGCAAATTTTAATTACGCCAAGGATTGCCTTTTCTATAGTAAATTTTGCAAAAAATAATTTTATACTGTCGCAAATTTTAAGTGCGCCAGGGATTGCCTTTTCTATAGTAAATTATTCAAAAAATAATTTTTTACTGTCGCAAATTTTAATTGCGCCAGGGATTGCCTTTTCTACAGTAAATTTTTCAAAATATTAATTTTTTACTGTCGCAAATTTTTAATACTCCAGGGATTGCCTTTTCTATAGTAAATTATTCAAAAAATAATTTTCTACTGTCGCAAATTTTAATTACGCCAGGGATTGCCTTTTCTATAGTAAATTATTCAAAAAATAATTTTTTACTGTCGCAAATTTTAAGTGCGCCAGGGATTGCCTTTTCTATAGTAAATTATTCAAAAAATAATTTTTTACTGTCGCAAATTTTAATTACGCCAGGGATTGCCTTTTCTATAGTAAATTATTCAAAAAATAATTTTTTACTCTCGCAAATTTCAATTACGCCAGGTAAATTTTTCACAAATTAATTTTTTACTGTCGCAAATTTTTAATACTCCAGGGATTGCCTTTTCTATAGTAAATTATTCAAAAAATAATTTTCTACTGTCGCAAATTTTAATTGCGCCAGGGATTGCCTTTTCTACAGTAAATTTTTCAAAATATTAATTTTTTACTGTCGCAAATTTTAAATACGCCAGGGATTGGCTTTTCTATAGTAAATTATTCAAAAAATAATTTTTTACTGTCGCAAATTTTAATTACGCCAGGGATTGCCTTTTCTATAGTAAATTATTCAAAAAATAATTTTCTACTGTCGCAAATTTTTAATACTCCAGGGATTGCCTTTTCTATAGTAAATTATTCAAAAAATAATTTTCTACTGTCGCAAATTTTAATTACGCCAGGGATTGCCTTTTCTATAGTAAATTATTCAAAAAATAATTTTTTACTGTCGCAAATTTTAAGTGCACCAGGGATTGCCTTTTCTACAGTAAATTATTCAAAAAATAATTTTTTACTGACGCAAATTTCAATTTCGCCAGGTAAATTTTTCACAAATTAATTTTTTACTGTCGCAAATTTTAAATACGCCAGGGATTGCCTTTTCTATAGTAAATTATTCAAAAAATAATTTTCTACTGTCGCAAATTTTAATTACGCCATGGATTGCCTTTTCTATAGTAAATTATTCAAAAAATAATTTTCTACTGTCGCAAATTTTAAATATCCCAGGGATTGCCTTTTCTATAGTAAATTTTGCAAAAAATAATTTTATACTGTCGCAAATTTTAAGTGCGCCGGGGATTGCCTTTTCTATAGTAAATTATTCAAAAAATAATTTTTTACTGTCGCAAATTTTAATTGCGCCAGGGATTGCCTTTTCTATAGTAAATTATTCAAAAAATAATTTTCTACTGTCGCAAATTTTAAATATCCCAGGGATTGCCTTTTCTATAGTAAATTATTCAAAAAATAATTTTTTACTGTCGCAAATTTTAAGTGCGCCAGGGATTGCCTTTTCTATAGTAAATTATTCAAAAAATAATTTTCTACTGTCGCAAATTTTAATTACGCCAGGGATTGCCTTTTCTATAGTAAATTATTCAAAAAATAATTTTTTACTGTCGCAAATTTTAAGTGCGCCAGGGATTGCCTTTTCTATAGTAAATTATTCAAAAAATAATTTTTTACTCTCGCAAATTTCAATTTCGCCAGGTAAATTTTTCACAAATTAATTTTTACTGTCGCAAATTTTAAATACGCCAGGGATGGCCGTTTCTATAGTAAATTATTCAAAAAATAATTTTCTACTGTCGCAAATTTTAATTACGCCAGGGATTGCCTTTTCTATAGTAAATTATTCAAAAAATAATTTTATACTGTCGCAAATTTTAATTACGCCAGGGATTGCCTTTTCTATAGTAAATTATTCAAAAAATAATTTTATACTGTCGCAAATTTTAATTACGCCAGGGATTGCCTTTTCTATAGTAAATTATTCAAAAAATAATTTTTTACTGTCGCAAATTTTAATTGCGCCAGGGATTGCCTTTTCTACAGTAAATTTTTCAAAATATTAATTTTTTACTGTCGCAAATTTTAATTGCGCCAGGGATTGCCTTTTCTACAGTAAATTTTCCAAAAATTAATTTTATACTGTCGCAAATTTTAAATACGCCAGGGATTGCCTTTTCTATAGTAAATTATTCAAAAAATAATTTTATACTGTCGCAAATTTTAATTACGCCAGGGATTACCTTTTCTATAGTAAATTATTCAAAAAATAATTTTTTACTGTCGCAAATTTTAATTGCGCCAGGGATTGCCTTTTCTACAGTAAATTTTTCAAAATATTAATTTTTTACTGTCGCAAATTTTAAATAAGCCAGGGATTGTCTTTTCTATAGTAAATTATTCAAAAAATAATTTTCTACTGTCGGAAATTTTAAATACGCCAGGGATTGCCTTTTCTATAGTAAATTATTCAAAAAATAATTTTCTACTGTCGCAAATTTTAAATATCCCAGGGATTGCCTTTTCTATAGTAAATTATTCAAAAAATAATTTTTTACTTTCGCAAATTTTAAGTGCGCCAGGGATTGCCTTTTCTATAGTAAATTATTCAAAAAATAATTTTCTACTGTCGCAAATTTTAATTACGCCAGGGATTGCCTTTTCTATAGTAAATTATTCAAAAAATAATTTTTTACTGTCGCAAATTTTAAGTGCGCCAGGGATTGCCTTTTCTATAGTAAATTATTCAAAAAATAATTTTATACTGTCGCAAATTTTAATTACGCCAGGGATTGCCTTTTCTATAGTAAATTTTGCAAAAAATAATTTTATACTGTCGCAAATTTTAAGTGCGCCAGGGATTGCCTTTTCTATAGTAAATTATTCAAAAAATAATTTTTTTCTGTCGCAAATTTTAATTGCGCCAGGGATTGCCTTTTCTACAGTAAATTATTCAAAAAATAATTTTCTACTGTCGCAAATTTTAATTACGCCAGGGATTGCCTTTTCTATAGTAAATTATTCAAAAAATAATTTTTTACTGTCGCAAATTTTAAGTGCGCCAGGGATTGCCTTTTCTATAGTAAATTATTCAAAAAATAATTTTTTACTGTCGCAAATTTTAATTACGCCAGGGATTGCCTTTTCTATAATACATTAATTCAAAAAATAATTTTTTACTCTCGCAAATTTCAATTTCGCCAGGTAAATTTTTCACAAATTAATTTTTTACTGTCGCAAATTTTAAATACGCCAGGGATTGCCTTTTCTATAGTAAATTATTCAAAAAATAATTTTCTACTGTCGCAAATTTTAATTACGCCAGGGATTGCCTTTTCTATAGTAAATTATTCAAAAAATAATTTTAAACTGTCGCAAATTTTAATTACGCCAGGGATTGCCTTTTCTATAGTAAATTTTGCAAAAAATAATTTTATACTGTCGCAAATTTTAAGTGCGCCAGGGATTGCCTTTTCTATAGTAAATTATTCAAAAAATAATTTTTTACTGTCGCAAATTTTAATTGCGCCAGGGATTGCCTTTTCTACAGTAAATTTTTCAAAATATTAATTTTTTACTGTCGCAAATTTTTAATACTCCAGGGATTGCCTTTTCTATAGTAAATTATTCAAAAAATAATTTTCTACTGTCGCAAATTTTAATTACGCCAGGGATTGCCTTTTCTATAGTAAATTATTCAAAAAATAATTTTTTACTGTCGCAAATTTTAAGTGCGCCAGGGATTGCCTTTTCTATAGTAAATTATTCAAAAAATAATTTTTTACTGTCGCAAATTTTAATTACGCCAGGGATTGCCTTTTCTATAGTAAATTATTCAAAAAATAATTTTTTACTCTCGCAAATTTCAATTTCGCCAGGTAAATTTTTCACAAATTAATTTTTTTCTGTCGCAAATTTTAAATACGCCAGGGATTGCCTTTTCTATAGTAAATTATTCAAAAAATAATTTTTTACTGTCGCAAATTTTAATTACGCCAGGGATTGCCTTTTCTATAGTAAATTATTCAAAAAATAATTTTCTACTGTCGCAAATTTTTAATACTCCAGGGATTGCCTTTTCTATAGTAAATTATTCAAAAAATAATTTTCTACTGTCGCAAATTTTAATTACGCCAGGGATTGCCTTTTCTATAGTAAATTATTCAAAAAATAATTTTTTACTGTCGCAAATTTTAAGTGCGCCAGGGATTGCCTTTTCTACAGTAAATTATTCAAAAAATAATTTTTTACTGTCGCAAATTTCAATTTCGCCAGGTAAATTTTTCACAAATTAATTTTTTACTGTCGCAAATTTTAAATACGCCAGGGATTGCCTTTTCTATAGTAAATTATTCAAAAAATAATTTTCTACTGTCGCAAATTTTAATTACGCCATGGATTGCCTTTTCTATAGTAAATTATTCAAAAAATAATTTTCTACTGTCGCAAATTTTAAATATCCCAGGGATTGCCTTTTCTATAGTAAATTATTCAAAAAATAATTTTCTACTGTCGCAAATTTTAACTACGCCAGGGATTGCCTTTTCTATAGTAAATTATTCAAAAAATAATGTTATACTGTCGCAAATTTTAAGTGCGCCAGGGATTGCCTTTCTATAGTAAATTATTCAAAAAATAATTTTATACTGTCGCAAATTTTAATTACGCCAGGGATTGCCTTTTCTATAGTAAATTGTGCAAAAAATAATTTTATACTCTCGCAAATTTTAAGTGCGCCAGGGATTGCCTTTTCTATAGTAAATTATTCAAAAAATAATTTTTTACTGTCGCAAATTTTAAATACGCCAGGGATTGCCTTTTCTATAGTAAATTATTCAAAAAATAATTTTTTACTGTCGCAAATTTCAAATCCGCCAGGGATTGCCTTTTCCAAAGTAAATTATTCAAAAAATAATTTTTTTCTGTCGCAAATTTTAATTGCGCCAGGGATTGCCTTTTCTACAGTAAATTATTCAAAAAATAATTTTCTACTGTCGCAAATTTTAATTACGCCAGGGATTGCCTTTTCTATAGTAAATTATTCAAAAAATAATTTTTTACTGTCGCAAATTTTAAGTGCGCCAGGGATTGCCTTTTCTATAGTAAATTATTCAAAAAATAATTTTTTACTGTCGCAAATTTTAATTACGCCAGGGATTGCCTTTTCTATAATATATTAATTCAAAAAATAATTTTTTACTCTCGCAAATTTGAATTTCGCCAGGTAAATTTTTCACAAATTAATTTTTTACTGTCGCAAATTTTAAATACGTCAGGGATTGCCTTTTCTATAGTAAATTATTCAAAAAATAATTTTCTACTGTCGCAAATTTTAATTACGCCAGGGATTGCCTTTTCTATAGTAAATTATTCAAAAAATAATTTTAAACTGTCGCAAATTTTAATTACGCCAGGGATTGCCTTTTCTATAGTAAATTTTGCAAAAAATAATTTTATACTGTCGCAAATTTTAAGTGCGCCAGGGATTGCCTTTTCTATAGTAAATTATTCAAAAAATAATTTTTTACTGTCGCAAATTTTAATTGCGCCAGGGATTGCCTTTTCTACAGTAAATTTTTCAAAATATTAATTTTTTACTGTCGCAAATTTTTAATACTCCAGGGATTGCCTTTTCTATAGTAAATTATTCAAAAAATAATTTTCTACTGTCGCAAATTTTAATTACGCCAGGGATTGCCATTTCTATAGTAAATTATTCAAAAAATAATTTTTTACTGTCGCAAATTTTAAGTGCGCCAGGGATTGCCTTTTCTATAGTAAATTATTCAAAAAATAATTTTTTACTGTCGCAAATTTTAATTACGCCAGGGATTGCCTTTTCTATAGTAAATTATTCAAAAAATAATATTTTACTCTCGCAAATTTCAATTTCGCCAGGTAAATTTTTCACAAATTAATTTTTACTGTCGCAAAATTTAAATACGCCAGGGATTGCCTTTTCTATAGTAAATTATTCAAAAAATAATTTTCTACTGTCGCAAATTTTAATTACGCCAGGGATTGCCTTTTCTATAGTATATTATTCAAAAAATAATTTTATACTGTCGCAAATTTCAATTTCGCCAGGTAAAGTTTTCACAAATTAATTTTTTACTGTCGCAAATTTTAAATACGCCAGGGATTGCCTTTTCTATAGTAAATTATTCAAAAAATAATTTTCTACTGTCGCAAATTTTAATTACGCCATGGATTGCCTTTTCTATAGTAAATTATTCAAAAAATAATTTTCTACTGTCGCAAATTTTAAATATCCCAGGGATTGCCTTTTCTATAGTAAATTATTCAAAAAATAATTTTTTACTGTCGCAAATTTTAAGTGCGCCAGGGATTGCCTTTTCTACAGTAAATTATTCAAAAAATAATTTTTTACTGTCGCAAATTTCAATTTCGCCAGGTAAATTTTTCACAAATTAATTTTTTACTGTCGCAAATTTTAAATACGCCAGGGATTGCCTTTTCTATAGTAAATTATTCAAAAAATAATTTTCTACTGTCGCAAATTTTAATTACGCCATGGATTGCCTTTTCTATAGTAAATTATTCAAAAAATAATTTTTTACTGTCGCAAATTTTAATTGCGCCAGGGATTGCCTTTTCTATAGTAAATTATTCAAAAAATAATTTTTTTCTGTCGCAAATTTTAATTGCGCCAGGGATTGCCTTTTCTACAGTAAATTATTCAAAAAATAATTTTCTACTGTCGCAAATTTTAATTACGCCAGGGATTGCCTTTTCTATAGTAAATTATTCAAAAAATAATTTTTTACTGTCGCAAATTTTAAGTGCGCCAGGGATTGCCTTTTCTATAGTAAATTATTCAAAAAATAATTTTTTACTGTCGCAAATTTTAATTACGCCAGGGATTGCCTTTTCTATAATATATTAATTCAAAAAATAATTTTTTACTCTCGCAAATTTGAATTTCGCCAGGTAAATTTTTCACAAATTAATTTTTTACTGTCGCAAATTTTAAATACGTCAGGGATTGCCTTTTCTATAGTAAATTATTCAAAAAATAATTTTCTACTGTCGCAAATTTTAATTACGCCAGGGATTGCCTTTTCTATAGTAAATTATTCAAAAAATAATTTTAAACTGTCGCAAATTTTAATTACGCCAGGGATTGCCTTTTCTATAGTAAATTTTGCAAAAAATAATTTTATACTGTCGCAAATTTTAAGTGCGCCAGGGATTGCCTTTTCTATAGTAAATTATTCAAAAAATAATTTTTTACTGTCGCAAATTTTAATTGCGCCAGGGATTGCCTTTTCTACAGTAAATTTTTCAAAATATTAATTTTTTACTGTCGCAAATTTTTAATACTCCAGGGATTGCCTTTTCTATAGTAAATTATTCAAAAAATAATTTTCTACTGTCGCAAATTTTAATTACGCCAGGGATTGCCCTTTCTATAGTAAATTATTCAAAAAATAATTTTTTACTCTCGCAAATTTTAAGTGCGCCAGGGATTGCCTTTTCTATAGTAAATTATTCAAAAAATAATTTTTTACTGTCGCAAATTTTAATTACGCCAGGGATTGCCTTTTCTATAGTAAATTATTCAAAAAATAATATTTTACTCTCGCAAATTTCAATTTCGCCAGGTAAATTTTTCACAAATTAATTTTTACTGTCGCAAATTTTAAATACGCCAGGGATTGCCTTTTCTATAGTAAATTATTCAAAAAATAATTTTCTACTGTCGCAAATTTTAATTACGCCAGGGATTGCCTTTTCTATAGTATATTATTCAAAAAATAATTTTATACTGTCGCAAATTTCAATTTCGCCAGGTAAATTTTTCACAAATTAATTTTTTACTGTCGCAAATTTTAAATACGCCAGGGATTGCCTTTTATATAGTAAATTATTCAAAAAATAATTTTCTACTGTCGCAAATTTTTAATACTCCAGGGATTGCCTTTTCTATAGTAAATTATTCAAAAAATAATTTTCTACTGTCGCAAATTTTAATTACGCCAGGGATTGCCTTTTCTATAGTAAATTATTCAAAAAATAATTTTTTACTGTCGCAAATTTTAAGTGCGCCAGGGATTGCCTTTTCTACAGTAAATTATTCAAAAAATAATTTTTTACTGTCGCAAATTTCAATTTCGCCAGGTAAATTTTTCACAAATTAATTTTTTACTGTCGCAAATTTTAAATACGCCAGGGATTGCCTTTTCTATAGTAAATTATTCAAAAAATAATTTTCTACTGTCGCAAATTTTAATTACGCCATGGATTGCCTTTTCTATAGTAAATTATTCAAAAAATAATTTTTTACTGTCGCAAATTTTAATTGCGCCAGGGATTGCCTTTTCTATAGTAAATTATTCTAAAAATAATTTTCTACTGTCGCAAATTTTAAATATCCCAGGGATTGCCTTTTCTATAGTAAATTATTCAAAAAATAATTTTTTACTGTCGCAAATTTTAAGTGCGCCAGGGATTGCCTTTTCTATAGTAAATTATTCAAAAAATAATTTTCTACTGTCGCAAATTTTAATTACGCCAGGGATTGCCTTTTCTATAGTAAATTATTCAAAAAATAATTTTTTACTGTCGCAAATTTTAAATGCGCCAGGGATTGCCTTTTCTATAGTAAATTATTCAAAAAATAATTTTTTACTCTCGCAAATTTCAACTTCGCCAGGTAAATTTTTCACAAATTAATTTTTACTGTCGCAAATTTTAAATACGCCAGGGATTGCCTTTTCTATAGTAAATTATTCAAAAAATAATTTTCTACTGTCGCAAATTTTAATTACGCCAGGGATTGCCTTTTCTATAGTATATTATTCAAAAAATAATTTTATACTTTCGCAAATTTTAATTACGCCAGGGATTGCCTTTTCTATAGTAAATTATTCAAAAAATAATTTTATACTGTCGCAAATTTTAATTACGCCAGGGATTGCCTTTTCTATAGTAAATTATTCAAAAAATAATTTTTTACTGTCGCAAATTTTAATTGCGCCAGGGATTGCCTTTTCTACAGTAAATTTTTCAAAATATTAATTTTTTACTGTCGCAAATTTTAATTGCGCCAGGGATTGCCTTTTCTACAGTAAATTTTCCAAAAATTAATTTTATACTGTCGTAAATTTTAAATACGCCAGGGATTGCCTTTTCTATAGTAAATTATTCAAAAAATTATGTTATACTGTCGCAAATTTTAATTACGCCAGGGATTACCTTTTCTATAGTAAATTATTCAAAAAATAATTTTTTACTGTCGCAAATTTTAATTGCGCTAGGGATTGCCTTTTCTACAGTAAATTTTTCAAAATATTAATTTTTTACTGTCGCAAATTTTAAATAAGCCAGGGATTGCCTTTTCTATAGTAAATTATTCAAAAAATAATTTTCTACTGTCGCAAATTTTAAATACGCCAGGGATTGCCTTTTCTATAGTAAATTATTCAAAAAATAATTTTCTACTGTCGCAAATTTTAAATATCCCAGGGATTGCCTTTTCTATAGTAAATTATTCAAAAAATAATTTTTTACTGTCGCAAATTTTAAGTGCGCCAGGGATTGCCTTTTCTATAGTAAATTATTCAAAAAATAATTTTCTACTGTCGCAAATTTTAATTACGCCAGGGATTGCCTTTTCTATAGTAAATTATTCAAAAAATAATTTTTTACTGTCGCAAATTTTAAGTGCGCCAGGGATTGCCTTTTCTATAGTAAATTATTCAAAAAATAATTTTATACTGTCGCAAATTTTAATTACGCCAGGGATTGCCTTTTCTATAGTAAATTTTGCAAAAAAATAATTTTATACTGTCGCAAATTTTTAGTGCGCCAGGGATTGCCTTTTCTATAGTAAATTATTCAAAAAATAATTTTTTACTGTCGCAAATTTTAATTACGCCAGGGATTGCCTTTTCTATAGTAAATTATTCAAAAAATAATTTTTCTACTGTCGCAAATTTTAATTGCGCAAGGGATTGCCTTTTCTATAGTAAATTATTCAAAAAATAATTTTATATTGTCGCAAATTTTAATTACGCCACGGATTGCCTTTTCTATAGTAAATTATTCAAAAAATAATTTTTTACTGTCGCAAATTTTAAATATCCCAGGGATTGCCTTTTCTATAGTAAATTATTCAAAAAATAATTTTTTACTGTCGCAAATTTTAAGTGCGCCAGGGATTGACTTTTCTATAGTAAATTATTCAAAAAATAATTTTCTACTGTCGCAAATTTTAAATATCCCAGGGATTGCCTTTTCTATAGTAAATTATTCAAAAAATAATTTTTTACTGTCGCAAATTTTAAGTGCGCCAGGGATTGACTTTTCTATAGTAAATTATTCAAAAAATAATTTTCTACTGTCGCAAATTTTAATTACGCCAGGGATTGCCTTTTCTATAGTAAATTATTCAAAAAATAATTTTCTACTGTCGCAAATTTTAAATATCCCAGGGATTGCCTTTTCTATAGTAAATTATTCAAAAAATAATTTTTTACTGTCGCAAATTTTAAGTGCGCCAGGGATTGACTTTTCTATAGTAAATTATTCAAAAAATAATTTTCTACTGTCGCAAATTTTAATTACGCCAGGGATTGCCTTTTCTATAGTAAATTTTGCAAAAAATAATTTTATACTGTCGCAAATTTTTAGTGCGCAAGGGATTGCCTTTTCTATAGTAAAGTATTCAAAAAATAATTTTTTACTCTCGCAAATTTCAATTTCGCGAGGTAAATTTTTCACAAATTAATTTTTTACTGTCGCAAATTTTAAATACGCCAGGGATTGCCTTTTCTATAGTAAATTATTCAAAAAATAATTTTCTACTGTCGCAAATTTTAATTACGCCAGGGATTGCCTTTTCTATAGTAAATTATTCAAAAAATAATTTTCTACTGTCGCAAATTTTAAATATCCCAGGGATTGCCTTTTCTATAGTAAATTATTCAAAAAATAATTTTTTACTGTCGCAAATTTTAAGTGCGCCAGGGATTGACTTTTCTATAGTAAATTATTCAAAAAATAATTTTCTACTGTCGCAAATTTTAATTACGCCAAGGATTGCCTTTCCTATAGTAAATTATTCAAAAAATAATTTTTTACTGTCGCAAATTTTAAGTGCGCCAGGGATTGCCTTTTCTATAGTAAATTATTCAAAAAATAATTTTATACTGTCGCAAATTTTAATTACGCCAGGGATTGCCTTTTCTATAGTAAATTGTGCAAAAAATAATTTTATACTGTCGCAAATTTTAAGTGCGCCAGGGATTGCCTTTTCTATAGTAAATTATTCAAAAATATTTTTTTTACTGTCGCAAATTTTAATTGCGCCAGGGATTGCCTTTTCTACAGTAAATTATTCAAAAAATAATTTTCTACTGTCGCAAATTTTAACTACGCCAGGGATTGCCTATTCTATAGTAAATTATTCAAAAAATAATTTTTTACTGTCGCAAATTTTAAGTGCGCCAGGGATTGCCTTTTCTATAGTAAATTATTCAAAAAATAATTTTTTACTCTCGCAAATTTCAATTTCGCCAGGTAAATTTTTCACAAATTAATTTTTTACTGTCGCAAATTTTAAATACGCCAGGGATTGCCTTTTCTATAGTAAATTATTCAAAAAATAATTTTCTACTGTCGCAAATTTTAATTGCGCCAGGGATTGCCTTTTCTATAGTAAATTATTCAAAAAATAATTTTAAACTGTCGCAAATTTTAATTACGCCAGGGATTGCCTTTTCTATAGTAAATTTTGCAAAAAATAATTTTATACTGTCGCAAATTTTAAGTGCGCCAGGGATTGCCTTTTCTATAGTAAATTATTCAAAAAATAATTTTTTACTGTCGCAAATTTTAATTGCGCCAGGGATTGCCTTTTCTACAGTAAATTTTTCAAAATATTAAGTTTTTACTGTCGCAAATTTTTAATACTCCAGGGATTGCCTTTTCTATAGTAAATTATTCAAAAAATAATTTTCTACTGTCGCAAATTTTAATTACGCCAGGGATTGCCTTTTCTATAGTAAATTATTCCAAAAATAATTTTTTACTGTCGCAAATTTTAAGTGCGCCAGGGATTGCCTTTTCTATAGTAAATTATTCAAAAAATAATTTTTTACTGTCGCAAATTTTAATTACGCCAGGGATTGCCTTTTCTATAGTAAATTATTCAAAAAATAATTTTTTACTCTCGCAAATTTCAATTTCGCCAGGTAAATTTTTCACAAATTAATTTTTTCTGTCGCAAATTTTAAATACGCCAGGGATTGCCTTTTCTATAGTAAATTATTCAAAAAATAATTTTTTACTGTCGCAAATTTTAATTACCCCAGGGATTGCCTTTTCTATAGTAAATTATTCAAAAAATAATTTTTTACTGTCGCAAATTTTAAGTGCGCCAGGGATTGCCTTTTCTATAGTAAATTATTCAAAAAATAATTTTATACTGTCGCAAATTTTAATTACGCCAGGGATTGCCTTTTCTATAGTAAATTTTCCAAAAAATAATTTTATACTGTCGCAAATTTTAAGTGCGACAGGGATTGCCTTTTCTATAGTAAATTATTCAAAAAATAATTTTTTACTGTCGCAAATTTTAATTGCGCCAGGGATTGCCTTTTCTACAGTAAATTATTCAAAAAATAATTTTCTACTGTCGCAAATTTTAATTACGCCAGGGATTGCCTTTTCTATAGTAAATTATTCAAAAAATAATTTTTTACTATCGCAAATTTTAAGTGCGCCAGGGATTGCCTTTTCTATAGTAAATTATTCAAAAAATAATTTTTTACTGTCGCAAATTTTAATTACGCCAGGGATTGCCTTTTCTATAGTAAATTATTCAAAAAATAATTTTTTACTCTCGCAAATTTCAATTTCGCCAGGTAAATTTTTCACGAATTAATTTTTTACTGTCGGAAATTTTAAATACGCCAGGGATTGCCTTTTCTATAGTAAATTATTCAAAAAAGAATTTTATACTGTCGCAAATTTTAAGTGCGCCAGGGATTGCCTTTTCTATAGTAAATTATTCAAAAATAATTTTTTACTGTCGCAAATTTTAATTGCGCCAGGGATTGCCTTTTCTACAGTAAATTTTTCAAAATATTAATTTTTTACTGTCGCAAATTTTTAATACGCCAGGGATTGCCTTTTCTATAGTAAATTATTCAAAAAATAATTTTCTACTGTCGCAAATTTTAATTACGCCAGGGATTGCCTTTTCTATAGTAAATTATTCAAAAAATAATTTTTTACTGTCGCAAATTTTAAGTGCGCCAGGGATTGCCTTTTCTATAGTAAATTATTCAAAAAATAATTTTTTACTGTCGCAAATTTTAATTACGCCAGGGATTGCCTTTTCTATAGTAAATTATTCAAAAAATAATTTTTTACGCTCGCAAATTTCAATTTCGCCAGGTAAATTTTTCACAAATTAATTTTTTACTGTCGCAAATTTTAAATACGCCAGGGATTGCCTTTTCTATAGTAAATTATTCAAAAAATAATTTTCTACTGTCGCAAATTTTAATTACGCCAGGGATTGCCTTTTCTATAGTAAATAATTCAAAAAATAATTTTTTACTGTCGCAAATTTTAAGTGCGCCAGGGATTGCCTTTTCTATAGTAAATTATTCAAAAATAATTTTTTACTGTCGCAAATTTTAATTGCGCCAGGGATTGCCTTTTCTACAGTAAATTTTTCAAAATATTAATTTTTTACTGTCGCAAATTTTTAATACGCCAGGGATTGCCTTTTCTATAGTAAATTATTCAAAAAATAATTTTTTACTGTCGCAAATTTTAATTGCGCCAGGGATTGCCTTTTCTACAGTAAATTTTTCAAAATATTAATTTTTTACTGTCGCAAATTTTAAATAAGCCAGGGATTGCCTTTTCTATAGTAAATTATTCAAAAAATAATTTTCTACTGTCGCAAATTTTAAATACGCCAGGGATTGCCTTTTCTATAGTAAATTATTCAAAAAATAATTTTCTACTGTCGCAAATTTTAAATATCCCAGGGATTGCCTTTTCTATAGTAAATTATTCAAAAAATAATTTTTTACTGTCGCAAATTTTAAGTGCGCCAGGGATTGCCTTTTCTATAGTAAATTATTCAAAAAATAATTTTCTACTGTCGCAAATTTTAATTACGCCAGGGATTGCCTTTTCTATAGTAAATTATTCAAAAAATAATTTTTTACTGTCGCAAATTTTAAGTGCGCCAGGGATTGCCTTTTCTATAGTAAATTATTCAAAAAATAATTTTATACTGTCGCAAATTTTAATTACGCCAGGGATTGCCTTTTCTATAGTAAATTTTGCAAAAAATAATTTTATACTGTCGCAAATTTTTAGTGCGCCAGGGATTGCCTTTTCTATAGTAAATTATTCAAAAAATAATTTTTTACTGTCGCAAATTTTAATTACGCCAGGGATTGCCTTTTCTATAGTATATTAATTCAAAAAATAATTTTTTACTCTCGCAAATTTCAATTTCGCGAGGTAAATTTTTCACAAATTAATTTTTTACTGTCGCGAATTTTAAATACGCCAGGGATTGCCTTTTCTATAGTAAATTATTCAAAAAATAATTTTCTACTGTCGCAAATTTTAATTACGCCAGGGATTACCTTTTCTATAGTAAATTATTCAAAAAATAATTTTCTACTGTCGCAAATTTTAAATATCCCAGGGATTGCCTTTTCTATAGTAAATTATTCAAAAAATAATTTTTTACTGTCGCAAATTTTAAGTGCGCCAGGGATTGACTTTTCTATAGTAAATTATTCAAAAAATAATTTTCTACTGTCGCAAATTTTAATTACGCCAAGGATTGCCTTTCCTATAGTAAATTATTCAAAAAATAATTTTTTACTGTCGCAAATTTTAAGTGCGCCAGGGATTGCCTTTTCTATAGTAAATTATTCAAAAAATAATTTTATACTGTCGCAAATTTTAATTACGCCAGGGATTGCCTTTTCTATAGTAAATTGTGCAAAAAATAATTTTATACTGTCGCAAATTTTAAGTGCGCCAGGGATTGCCTTTTCTATAGTAAATTATTCAAAAAATATTTTTTTACTGTCGCAAATTTTAATTGCGCCAGGGATTGCCTTTTCTACAGTAAATTATTCAAAAAATAATTTTCTACTGTCGCAAATTTTAACTACGCCAGGGATTGCCTTTTCTATAGTAAATTATTCAAAAAATAATTTTTTACTGTCGCAAATTTTAAGTGCGCCAGGAATTGCCTTTTCTATAGTAAATTATTCAAAAAATAATTTTTTACTCTCGCAAATTTCAATTTCGCCAGGTAAATTTTTCACAAATTAATTTTTTACTGTCGCAAATTTTAAATACGCCAGGGATTGCCTTTTCTATAGTAAATTATTCAAAAAATAATTTTCTACTGTCGCAAATTTTAATTGCGCCAGGGATTGCCTTTTCTATAGTAAATTATTCAAAAAATAATTTTAAACTGTCGCAAATTTTAATTACGCCAGGGATTGCCTTTTCTATAGTAAATTTTGCAAAAAATAATTTTATACTGTCGCAAATTTTAAGTGCGCCAGGGATTGCCTTTTGTATAGTAAATTATTCAAAAAATAATTTTTTACTGTCGCAAATTTTAATTGCGCCAGGGATTGCCTTTTCTACAGTAAATTTTTCAAAATATTAATTTTTTACTGTCGCAAATTTTTAATACTCCAGGGATTGCCTTTTCTATAGTAAATTATTCAAAAAATAATTTTCTACTGTCGCAAATTTTAATTACGCCAGGGATTGCCTTTTCTATAGTAAATTATTCAAAAAATAATTTTTTACTGTCGCAAATTTTAAGTGCGCCAGGGATTGCCTTTTCTATAGTAAATTATTCAAAAAATAATTTTTTACTGTCGCAAATTTTAATTACGCCAGGGATTGCCTTTTCTATAGTAAATTATTCAAAAAATAATTTTTTACTCTCGCAAATTTCAATTTCGCCAGGCAAATTTTTCACAAATTAATTTTTTCTGTCGCAAATTTTAAATACGCCAGGGATTGCCTTTTCTATAGTAAATTATTCAAAAAATAATTTTCTACTGTCGCAAATTTTAATTACACCAGGGATTGCCTTTCTATAGTAAATTATTCAAAAAATAATTTTTTACTGTCGCAAATTTTAAGTGCGCCAGGGATTGCCTTTTCTATAGTAAATTATTCAAAAAATAATTTTATACTGTCGCAAATTTTAATTACGCCAGGGATTGCCTTTTCTATAGTAAATTTTCCAAAAAATAATTTTATACTGTCGCAAATTTTAAGTGCGCCAGGGATTGCCTTTTCTATAGTAAATTATTCAAAAAATAATTTTTTACTGTCGCAAATTTTAATTGCGCCAGGGATTGCCTTTTCTACAGTAAATTATTCAAAAAATAATTTTCTACTGTCGCAAATTTTAATTACGCCAGGGATTGCCTTTTCTATAGTAAATTATTCAAAAAATAATTTTTTACTATCGCAAATTTTAAGTGCGCCAGGGATTATTGCCTTTTCTATAGTAAATTATTCAAAAAATAATTTTTTACTGTCGCAAATTTTAATTACGCCAGGGATTGCCTTTTCTATAGTAAATTATTCAAAAAATAATTTTTTACTCTCGCAAATTTCAATTTCGCCAGGTAAATTTTTCACAAATTAATTTTTTACTGTCGGAAATTTTAAATACGCCAGGGATTGCCTTTTCTATAGTAAATTATTCAAAAAAGAATTTTATACTGTCGCAAATTTTAAGTGCGCCAGGGATTGCCTTTTCTATAGTAAATTATTCAAAAATAATTTTTTACTGTCGCAAATTTTAATTGCGCCAGGGATTGCCTTTTCTACAGTAAATTTTTCAAAATATTAATTTTTTACTGTCGCAAAT
Source organism: Dioctria linearis (assembly GCA_963930735.1). Lineage (NCBI taxonomy): Eukaryota > Metazoa > Arthropoda > Insecta > Diptera > Asilidae > Dioctria > Dioctria linearis. The sequence goes on along the minus strand of CAWVNZ010002567.1, from coordinate 25,050 downwards.
TTTTAATACGCCAGGGATTGCCTTTTCTATAGTAAATTATTCAAAAAATAATTTTCTACTGTCGCAAATTTTAATTACGCCAGGGATTGCCTTTTCTATAGTAAATTATTCAAAAAATAATTTTTTACTGTCGCAAATTTTAAGTGCGCCAGGGATTGCCTTTTCTATAGTAAATTATTCAAAAAATAATTTTTTACTGTCGCAAATTTTAATTACGCCAGGGATTGCCTTTTCTATAGTAAATTATTCAAAAAATAATTTTTTACGCTCGCAAATTTCAATTTCGCCAGGTAAATTTTTCACAAATTAATTTTTTACTGTCGCAAATTTTAAATACGCCAGGGATTGCCTTTTCTATAGTAAATTATTCAAAAAATAATTTTCTACTGTCGCAAATTTTAGTTACGCCAGGGATTGCCTTTTCTATAGTAAATTATTCAAAAAATAATTTTTTACTGTCGCAAATTTTAAGTGCGCCAGGGATTGCCTTTTCTATAGTAAATTATTCAAAAATATTTTTTTACTGTCGCAAATTTTAATTACGCCAGGGATTGCCTTTTCTATAGTAAATTATTCAAAAAATAATTTTTTACTATTGCAAATTTTAAGTGCGCCAGGGATTATTGCCTTTTCTATAGTAAATTATTCAAAAAATAATTTTTTACTGTCGCAAATTTTAATTACGCCAGGGATTGCCTTTTCTATAGTAAATTATTCAAAAAATAATTTTTTACTCTCGCAAATTTCAATTTCGCCAGGTAAATTTTTCACAAATTAATTTTTTACTGTCGGAAATTTTAAATACGCCAGGGATTGCCTTTTCTATAGTAAATTATTCAAAAAAGAATTTTATACTGTCGCAAATTTTAAGTGCGCCAGGGATTGCCTTTTCTATAGTAAATTATTCAAAAATAATTTTTTACTGTCACAAATTTTAATTGCGCCAGGGATTGCCTTTTCTACAGTAAATTTTTCAAAATATTAATTTTTTACTGTCGCAAATTTTTAATACGCCAGGGATTGCCTTTTCTATAGTAAATTATTCAAAAATATTTTTTTACTGTCGCAAATTTTAATTACGCCAGGGATTGCCTTTTCTATAGTAAATTATTCAAAAAATAATTTTTTACTATTGCAAATTTTAAGTGCGCCAGGGATTATTGCCTTTTCTATAGTAAATTATTCAAAAAATAATTTTTTACTGTCGCAAATTTTAATTACGCCAGGGATTGCCTTTTCTATAGTAAATTATTCAAAAAATAATTTTTTACGCTCGCAAATTTCAATTTCGCCAGGTAAATTTTTCACAAATTAATTTTTTACTGTCGCAAATTTTAAATACGCCAGGGATTGCCTTTTCTATAGTAAATTATTCAAAAAATAATTTTCTACTGTCGCAAATTTTAATTACGCCAGGGATTGCCTTTTCTATAGTAAATTATTCAAAAAATAATTTTTTACTGTCGCAAATTTTAAGTGCGCCAGGGATTGCCTTTTCTATAGTAAATTATTCAAAAATAATTTTTTACTGTCGCAAATTTTAATTGCGCCAGGGATTGCCTTTTCTACAGTAAATTTTTCAAAATATTAATTTTTTACTGTCGCAAATTTTTAATACGCCAGGGATTGCCTTTTCTATAGTAAATTATTCAAAAAATAATTTTTTACTGTCGCAAATTTTAATTGCGCCAGGGATTGCCTTTTCTACAGTAAATTTTTCAAAATATTAATTTTCTACTGTCGCAAATTTTAAATAAGCCAGGGATTGCCTTTTCTATAGTAAATTATTCAAAAAATAATTTTCTACTGTCGCAAATTTTAAATACGCCAGGGATTGCCTTTTCTATAGTAAATTATTCAAAAAATGATTTTCTACTGTCGCAAATTTTAAATATCCCAGGGATTGCCTTTTCTATAGTAAATTATTCAAAAAATAATTTTTTACTGTCGCAAATTTTAAGTGCGCCAGGGATTGCCTTTTCTATAGTAAATTATTCAAAAAATAATTTTCTACTGTCGCAAATTTTAATTACGCCAGGGATTGCCTTTTCTATAGTAAATTATTCAAAAAATAATTTTTTACTGTCGCAAATTTTAAGTGCGCCAGGGATTGCCTTTTCTATAGTAAATTATTCAAAAAATAATTTTATACTGTCGCAAATTTTAATTACGCCAGGGATTGCCTTTTCTATAGTAAATTTTGCAAAAAATAATTTTATACTGTCGCAAATTTTTAGTGCGCCAGGGATTGCCTTTTCTATAGTAAATTATTCAAAAAATAATTTTTTACTGTCGCAAATTTTAATTACGCCAGGGATTGCCTTTTCTATAGTATATTAATTCAAAAAATAATTTTTTACTCTCGCAAATTTCAATTTCGCGAGGTAAATTTTTCACAAATTAATTTTTTACTGTCGCAAATTTTAAATACGCCAGGGATTGCCTTTTCTATAGTAAATTATTCAAAAAATAATTTTCTACTGTCGCAAATTTTAAATATCCCAGGGATTGCCTTTTCTATAGTAAATTATTCAAAAAATAATTTTATACTGTCGCAAATTTTAATTACGCCAGGGATTGCCTTTTCTATAGTAAATTGTGCAAAAAATAATTTTATACTGTCGCAAATTTTAAGTGCGCCAAGGATTGCCTTTTCTATAGTAAATTATTCAAAAAATATTTTTTTACTGTCGCAAATTTTAATTGCGCCAGGGATTGCCTCTTCTACAGTAAATTATTCAAAAAATAATTTTCTACTGTCGCAAATTTTAACTACGCCAGGGATTGCCTTTTCTATAGTAAATTATTCAAAAAATAATTTTTTACTGTCGCAAATTTTAAGTGCGCCAGGAATTGCCTTTTCTATAGTAAATTATTCAAAAAATAATTTTTTACTCTCGCAAATTTCAATTTCGCCAGGTAAATTTTTCACAAATTAATTTTTTACTGTCGCAAATTTTAAATACGCCAGGGATTGCCTTTTCTATAGTAAATTATTCAAAAAATAATTTTCTACTGTCGCAAATTTTAATTGCGCCAGGGATTGCCTTTTCTATAGTAAATTATTCAAAAAATAATTTTAAACTGTCGCAAATTTTAATTACGCCAGGGATTGCCTTTTCTATAGTAAATTTTGCAAAAAATAATTTTATACTGTCGCAAATTTTAAGTGCGCCAGGGATTGCCTTTTCTATAGTAAATTATTCAAAAAATAATTTTTTACTGTCGTAAATTTTAATTGCGCCAGGGATTGCCTTTTCTACAGTAAATTTTTCAAAATATTAATTTTTTACTGTCGCAAATTTTTAATACTCCAGGGATTGCCTTTTCTATAGTAAATTATTCAAAAAATAATTTTCTACTGTCGCAAATTTTAACTACGCCAGGGATTGCCTTTTCTATAGTAAATTATTCAAAAAATAATTTTTTACTGTCGCAAATTTTAAGTGCGCCAGGGATTGCCTTTTCTATAGTAAATTATTCAAAAAATAATTTTATACTGTCGCAAATTTTAATTACGCCAGGGATTGCCTTTTCTATAGTAAATTTTGCAAAAAATAATTTTATACTGTCGCAAATTTTAAGTGCGCCAGGGATTGCCTTTTCTATAGTAAATTATTCAAAAAATACTTTTTTACTGTCGCAAATTTTAATTGCGCCAGGGATTGCCTTTTCTACAGTAAATTATTCAAAAAATAATTTTCTACTGTCGCAAATTTTAATTACGCCAGGGATTGCCTTTTCTATAGTAAATTATTCAAAAAATAATTTTTTACTATCGCAAATTTCAATTTCGCCAGGTAAATTTTTCACAAATTAATTTTTTACTGTCGCAAATTTTAAATACGCCAGGGATTGCCTTTTCTATAGTAAATTATTCAAAAAATAATTTTCTACTGTCGCAAATTTTAATTACCCCAGGGATTGCCTTTTCTATAGTAAATTATTCAAAAAATAATTTTTTACTGTCGCAAATTTTAAGTGCGCCAGGGATTGCCTTTTCTATAGTAAATTATTCAAAAAATAATTTTATACTGTCGCAAATTTTAATTACGCCAGGGATTGCCTTTTCTATAGTAAATTTTGCAAAAAATAATTTTATACTGTCGCAAATTTTAAGTGCGCCAGGGATTGCCTTTTCTATAGTAAATTATTCAAAAAATACTTTTTTACTGTCGCAAATTTTAATTGCGCCAGGGATTGCCTTTTCTACAGTAAATTATTCAAAAAATAATTTTCTACTGTCGCAAATTTTAATTACGCCAGGGATTGCCTTTTCTATAGTAAATTATTCAAAAAATAATTTTTTACTATCGCAAATTTCAATTTCGCCAGGTAAATTTTTCACAAATTAATTTTTTACTGTCGCAAATTTTAAATACGCCAGGGATTGCCTTTTCTATAGTAAATTATTCAAAAAAGAATTTTATACTGTCGCAAATTTTAAGTGCGCCAGGGATTGCCTTTTCTATAGTAAATTATTCAAAAATAATTTTTTACTGTCGCAAATTTTAATTGCGCCAGGGATTGCCTTTTCTACAGTAAATTTTTCAAAATATTAATTTTTTACTGTCGCGAATTTTTAATACGCCAGGGATTGCCTTTTCTATAGTAAATTATTCAAAAAATAATTTTCTACTGTCGCAAATTTTAATTACGCCAGGGATTGCCTTTTCTATAGTAAATTATTCAAAAAATAATTTTCTACTGTCGCAAATTTTAAATATCCCAGGGATTGCCTTTTCTATAGTAAATTATTCAAAAAATAATTTTTTACTGTCGCAAATTTTAAGTGCGCCAGGGATTGACTTTTCTATATTAAATTATTCAAAAAATAATTTTCTACTGTCGCAAATTTTAATTACGCCAAGGATTGCCTTTCCTATAGTAAATTATTCAAAAAATAATTTTTTACTGTCGCAAATTTTAAGTGCGCCAGGGATTGCCTTTTCTATAGTAAATTATTCAAAAAATAATTTTATACTGTCGCAAATTTTAATTACGCCAGGGATTGCCTTTTCTATAGTAAATTGTGCAAAAAATAATTTTATACTGTCGCAAATTTTAAGTGCGCCAAGGATTGCCTTTTCTATAGTAAATTATTCAAAAAATATTTTTTTACTGTCGCAAATTTTAATTGCGCCAGGGATTGGCTTTTCTATAGTAAATTATTCAAAAAATAATTTTATACTGTCGCAAATTTTAATTACGCCAGGGATTGCCTTTTCTATAGTAAATTTTGCAAAAAATAATTTTATACTGTCGCAAATTTTAAGTGCGCCAGGGATTGCCTTTTCTATAGTAAATTATTCAAAAAATAATTTTTTACTCTCGCAAATTTCAATTTCGCCAGGTAAATTTTTCACAAATTAATTTTTTACTGTCGCAAATTTTAAATACGCCAGGGATTGCCTTTTCTATAGTAAATTATTCAAAAAAGAATTTTATACTGTCGCAAATTTTAAGTGCGCCAGGGATTGCCTTTTCTATAGTAAATTATTCAAAAATAATTTTTTACTGTCGCAAATTTTAATTGCGCCAGGGATTGCCTTTTCTACAGTAAATTTTTCAAAATATTAATTTTTTTACTGTCGCAAATTTTTAATACGCCAGGGATTGCCTTTTCTATAGTAAATTATTCAAAAAATAATTTTCTACTGTCGCAAATTTTAATTACGCCAGGGATTGCCTTTTCTATAGTAAATTATTCAAAAAATAATTTTTTACTGTCGCAAATTTTAAGTGCGCCAGGGATTGCCTTTTCTATAGTAAATTATTCAAAAAATAATTTTTTACTGTCGCAAATTTTAATTACGCCAGGGATTGCCTTTTCTATAGTAAATTATTCAAAAAATAATTTTTTACGCTCGCAAATTTCAATTTCGCCAGGTAAATTTTTCACAAATTAATTTTTTACTGTCGCAAATTTTAAATACGCCAGGGATTGCCTTTTCTATAGTAAATTATTCAAAAAATAATTTTCTACTGTCGCAAATTTTAATTACGCCAGGGATTGCCTTTTCTATAGTAAATTATTCAAAAAATAATTTTTTACTGTCGCAAATTTTAAGTGCGCCAGGGATTGCCTTTTCTATAGTAAATTATTCAAAAATAATTTTTTACTGTCGCAAATTTTAATTGCGCCAGGGATTGCCTTTTCTACAGTAAATTTTTCAAAATATTAATTTTTTACTGTCGCAAATTTTTAATACGCCAGGGATTGCCTTTTCTATAGTAAATTATTCAAAAAATAATTTTTTACTGTCGCAAATTTTAATTGCGCCAGGGATTGCCTTTTCTACAGTAAATTTTTCAAAATATTAATTTTCTACTGTCGCAAATTTTAAATAAGCCAGGGATTGCCTTTTCTATAGTAAATTATTCAAAAAATAATTTTCTACTGTCGCAAATTTTAAATACGCCAGGGATTGCCTTTTCTATAGTAAATTATTCAAAAAATGATTTTCTACTGTCGCAAATTTTAAATATCCCAGGGATTGCCTTTTCTATAGTAAATTATTCAAAAAATAATTTTTTACTGTCGCAAATTTTAAGTGCGCCAGGGATTGCCTTTTCTATAGTAAATTATTCAAAAAATAATTTTCTACTGTCGCAAATTTTAATTACGCCAGGGATTGCCTTTTCTATAGTAAATTATTCAAAAAATAATTTTTTACTGTCGCAAATTTTAAGTGCGCCAGGGATTGCCTTTTCTATAGTAAATTATTCAAAAAATAATTTTATACTCTCGCAAATTTTAATTACGCCAGGGATTGCCTTTTCTATAGTAAATTTTGCAAAAAATAATTTTATACTGTCGCAAATTTTTAGTGCGCCAGGGATTGCCTTTTCTATAGTAAATTATTCAAAAAATAATTTTTTACTGTCGCAAATTTTAATTACGCCAGGGATTGCCTTTTCTATAGTATATTAATTCAAAAAATAATTTTTTACTCTCGCAAATTTCAATTTCGCGAGGTAAATTTTTCACAAATTAATTTTTTACTGTCGCAAATTTTAAATACGCCAGGGATTGCCTTTTCTATAGTAAATTATTCAAAAAATAATTTTCTACTGTCGCAAATTTTAAATATCCCAGGGATTGCCTTTTCTATAGTAAATTATTCAAAAAATAATTTTATACTGTCGCAAATTTTAATTACGCCAGGGATTGCCTTTTCTATAGTAAATTGTGCAAAAAATAATTTTATACTGTCGCAAATTTTAAGTGCGCCAAGGATTGCCTTTTCTATAGTAAATTATTCAAAAAATATTTTTTTACTGTCGCAAATTTTAATTGCGCCAGGGATTGCCTCTTCTACAGTAAATTATTCAAAAAATAATTTTCTACTGTCGCAAATTTTAACTACGCCAGGGATTGCCTTTTCTATAGTAAATTATTCAAAAAATAATTTTTTACTGTCGCAAATTTTAAGTGCGCCAGGAATTGCCTTTTCTATAGTAAATTATTCAAAAAATAATTTTTTACTCTCGCAAATTTCAATTTCGCCAGGTAAATTTTTCACAAATTAATTTTTTACTGTCGCAAATTTTAAATACGCCAGGGATTGCCTTTTCTATAGTAAATTATTCAAAAAATAATTTTCTACTGTCGCAAATTTTAATTGCGCCAGGGATTGCCTTTTCTATAGTAAATTATTCAAAAAATAATTTTAAACTGTCGCAAATTTTAATTACGCCAGGGATTGCCTTTTCTATAGTAAATTTTGCAAAAAATAATTTTATACTGTCGCAAATTTTAAGTGCGCCAGGGATTGCCTTTTCTATAGTAAATTATTCAAAAAATAATTTTTTACTGTCGTAAATTTTAATTGCGCCAGGGATTGCCTTTTCTACAGTAAATTTTTCAAAATATTAATTTTTTACTGTCGCAAATTTTTAATACTCCAGGGATTGCCTTTTCTATAGTAAATTATTCAAAAAATAATTTTCTACTGTCGCAAATTTTAATTACGCCAGGGATTGCCTTTTCTATAGTAAATTATTCAAAAAATAATTTTTTACTGTCGCAAATTTTAAGTGCGCCAGGGATTGCCTTTTCTATAGTAAATTATTCAAAAAATAATTTTATACTGTCGCAAATTTTAATTACGCCAGGGATTGCCTTTTCTATAGTAAATTTTGCAAAAAATAATTTTATACTGTCGCAAATTTTAAGTGCGCCAGGGATTGCCTTTTCTATAGTAAATTATTCAAAAAATACTTTTTTACTGTCGCAAATTTTAATTGCGCCAGGGATTGCCTTTTCTACAGTAAATTATTCAAAAAATAATTTTCTACTGTCGCAAATTTTAATTACGCCAGGGATTGCCTTTTCTATAGTAAATTATTCAAAAAATAATTTTTTACTATCGCAAATTTCAATTTCGCCAGGTAAATTTTTCACAAATTAATTTTTTACTGTCGCAAATTTTAAATACGCCAGGGATTGCCTTTTCTATAGTAAATTATTCAAAAAATAATTTTCTACTGTCGCAAATTTTAATTACCCCAGGGATTGCCTTTTCTATAGTAAATTATTCAAAAAATAATTTTTTACTGTCGCAAATTTTAAGTGCGCCAGGGATTGCCTTTTCTATAGTAAATTATTCAAAAAATAATTTTATACTGTCGCAAATTTTAATTACGCCAGGGATTGCCTTTTCTATAGTAAATTTTGCAAAAAATAATTTTATACTGTCGCAAATTTTAAGTGCGCCAGGGATTGCCTTTTCTATAGTAAATTATTCAAAAAATACTTTTTTACTGTCGCAAATTTTAATTGCGCCAGGGATTGCCTTTTCTACAGTAAATTATTCAAAAAATAATTTTCTACTGTCGCAAATTTTAATTACGCCAGGGATTGCCTTTTCTATAGTAAATTATTCAAAAAATAATTTTTTACTATCGCAAATTTCAATTTCGCCAGGTAAATTTTTCACAAATTAATTTTTTACTGTCGCAAATTTTAAATACGCCAGGGATTGCCTTTTCTATAGTAAATTATTCAAAAAAGAATTTTATACTGTCGCAAATTTTAAGTGCGCCAGGGATTGCCTTTTCTATAGTAAATTATTCAAAAATAATTTTTTACTGTCGCAAATTTTAATTGCGCCAGGGATTGCCTTTTCTACAGTAAATTTTTCAAAATATTAATTTTTTACTGTCGCAAATTTTTAATACGCCAGGGATTGCCTTTTCTATAGTAAATTATTCAAAAAATAATTTTCTACTGTCGCAAATTTTAATTACGCCAGGGATTGCCTTTTCTATAGTAAATTATTCAAAAAATAATTTTCTACTGTCGCAAATTTTAAATATCCCAGGGATTGCCTTTTCTATAGTAAATTATTCAAAAAATAATTTTTTACTGTCGCAAATTTTAAGTGCGCCAGGGATTGACTTTTCTATATTAAATTATTCAAAAAATAATTTTCTACTGTCGCAAATTTTAATTACGCCAAGGATTGCCTTTCCTATAGTAAATTATTCAAAAAATAATTTTTTACTGTCGCAAATTTTAAGTGCGCCAGGGATTGCCTTTTCTATAGTAAATTATTCAAAAAATAATTTTATACTGTCGCAAATTTTAATTACGCCAGGGATTGCCTTTTCTATAGTAAATTGTGCAAAAAATAATTTTATACTGTCGCAAATTTTAAGTGCGCCAAGGATTGCCTTTTCTATAGTAAATTATTCAAAAAATATTTTTTTACTGTCGCAAATTTTAATTGCGCCAGGGATTGGCTTTTCTATAGTAAATTATTCAAAAAATAATTTTATACTGTCGCAAATTTTAATTACGCCAGGGATTGCCTTTTCTATAGTAAATTTTGCAAAAAATAATTTTATACTGTCGCAAATTTTAAGTGCGCCAGGGATTGCCTTTTCTATAGTAAATTATTCAAAAAATAATTTTTTACTCTCGCAAATTTCAATTTCGCCAGGTAAATTTTTCACAAATTAATTTTTTACTGTCGCAAATTTTAAATACGCCAGGGATTGCCTTTTCTATAGTAAATTATTCAAAAAAGAATTTTATACTGTCGCAAATTTTAAGTGCGCCAGGGATTGCCTTTTCTATAGTAAATTATTCAAAAATAATTTTTTACTGTCGCAAATTTTAATTGCGCCAGGGATTGCCTTTTCTACAGTAAATTTTTCAAAATATTAATTTTTTACTGTCGCAAATTTTAAATACGCCAGGGATTGCCTTTTCTATAGTAAATTATTCAAAAAATGATTTTCTACTGTCGCAAATTTTAAATATCCCAGGGATTGCCTTTTCTATAGTAAATTATTCAAAAAATAATTTTTTACTGTCGCAAATTTTAAGTGCGCCAGGGATTGCCTTTTCTATAGTAAATTATTCAAAAAATAATTTTCTACTGTCGCAAATTTTAATTACGCCAGGGATTGCCTTTTCTATAGTAAATTATTCAAAAAATAATTTTTTACTGTCGCAAATTTTAAGTGCGCCAGGGATTGCCTTTTCTATAGTAAATTATTCAAAAAATAATTTTATACTGTCGCAAATTTTAATTACGCCAGGGATTGCCTTTTCTATAGTAAATTTTGCAAAAAATAATTTTATACTGTCGCAAATTTTTAGTGCGCCAGGGATTGCCTTTTCTATAGTAAATTATTCAAAAAATAATTTTTTACTGTCGCAAATTTTAATTACGCCAAGGATTGCCTTTTCTATAGTATATTAATTCAAAAAATAATTTTTTACTCTCGCAAATTTCAATTTCGCGAGGTAAATTTTTCACAAATTAATTTTTTACTGTCGCAAATTTTAAATACGCCAGGGATTGCCTTTTCTATAGTAAATTATTCAAAAAATAATTTTCTACTGTCGCAAATTTTAAATATCCCAGGGATTGCCTTTTCTATAGTAAATTATTCAAAAAATAATTTTATACTGTCGCAAATTTTAATTACGCCAGGGATTGCCTTTTCTATAGTAAATTGTGCAAAAAATAATTTTATACTGTCGCAAATTTTAAGTGCGCCAAGGATTGCCTTTTCTATAGTAAATTATTCAAAAAATATTTTTTTACTGTCGCAAATTTTAATTGCGCCAGGGATTGCCTCTTCTACAGTAAATTATTCAAAAAATAATTTTCTACTGTCGCAAATTTTAACTACGCCAGGGATTGCCTTTTCTATAGTAAATTATTCAAAAAATAATTTTTTACTGTCGCAAATTTTAAGTGCGCCAGGAATTGCCTTTTCTATAGTAAATTATTCAAAAAATAATTTTTTACTCTCGCAAATTTCAATTTCGCCAGGTAAATTTTTCACAAATTAATTTTTTACTGTCGCAAATTTTAAATACGCCAGGGATTGCCTTTTCTATAGTAAATTATTCAAAAAATAATTTTCTACTGTCGCAAATTTTAATTGCGCCAGGGATTGCCTTTTCTATAGTAAATTATTCAAAAAATAATTTTAAACTGTCGCAAATTTTAATTACGCCAGGGATTGCCTTTTCTATAGTAAATTTTGCAAAAAATAATTTTATACTGTCGCAAATTTTAAGTGCGCCAGGGATTGCCTTTTCTATAGTAAATTATTCAAAAAATAATTTTTTACTGTCGTAAATTTTAATTGCGCCAGGGATTGCCTTTTCTACAGTAAATTTTTCAAAATATTAATTTTTTACTGTCGCAAATTTTTAATACTCCAGGGATTGCCTTTTCTATAGTAAATTATTCAAAAAATAATTTTCTACTGTCGCAAATTTTAATTACGCCAGGGATTGCCTTTTCTATAGTAAATTATTCAAAAAATAATTTTTTACTGTCGCAAATTTTAAGTGCGCCAGGGATTGCCTTTTCTATAGTAAATTATTCAAAAAATAATTTTATACTGTCGCAAATTTTAATTACGCCAGGGATTGCCTTTTCTATAGTAAATTTTGCAAAAAATAATTTTATACTGTCGCAAATTTTAAGTGCGCCAGGGATTGCCTTTTCTATAGTAAATTATTCAAAAAATACTTTTTTACTGTCGCAAATTTTAATTGCGCCAGGGATTGCCTTTTCTACAGTAAATTATTCAAAAAATAATTTTCTACTGTCGCAAATTTTAATTACGCCAGGGATTGCCTTTTCTATAGTAAATTATTCAAAAAATAATTTTTTACTATCGCAAATTTCAATTTCGCCAGGTAAATTTTTCACAAATTAATTTTTTACTGTCGCAAATTTTAAATACGCCAGGGATTGCCTTTTCTATAGTAAATTATTCAAAAAATAATTTTCTACTGTCGCAAATTTTAATTACCCCAGGGATTGCCTTTTCTATAGTAAATTATTCAAAAAATAATTTTTTACTGTCGCAAATTTTAAGTGCGCCAGGGATTGCCTTTTCTATAGTAAATTATTCAAAAAATAATTTTATACTGTCGCAAATTTTAATTACGCCAGGGATTGCCTTTTCTATAGTAAATTTTGCAAAAAATAATTTTATACTGTCGCAAATTTTAAGTGCGCCAGGGATTGCCTTTTCTATAGTAAATTATTCAAAAAATACTTTTTTACTGTCGCAAATTTTAATTGCGCCAGGGATTGCCTTTTCTACAGTAAATTATTCAAAAAATAATTTTCTACTGTCGCAAATTTTAATTACGCCAGGGATTGCCTTTTCTATAGTAAATTATTCAAAAAATAATTTTTTACTATCGCAAATTTCAATTTCGCCAGGTAAATTTTTCACAAATTAATTTTTTACTGTCGCAAATTTTAAATACGCCAGGGATTGCCTTTTCTATAGTAAATTATTCAAAAAGAATTTTATACTGTCGCAAATTTTAAGTGCGCCAGGGATTGCCTTTTCTATAGTAAATTATTCAAAAATAATTTTTTACTGTCGCAAATTTTAATTGCGCCAGGGATTGCCTTTTCTACAGTAAATTTTTCAAAATATTAATTTTTTACTGTCGCAAATTTTTAATACGCCAGGGATTGCCTTTTCTATAGTAAATTATTCAAAAAATAATTTTCTACTGTCGCAAATTTTAATTACGCCAGGGATTGCCTTTTCTATAGTAAATTATTCAAAAAATAAATTTCTACTGTCGCAAATTTTAAATATCCCAGGGATTGCCTTTTCTATAGTAAATTATTCAAAAAATAATTTTTTACTGTCGCAAATTTTAAGTGCGCCAGGGATTGACTTTTCTATATTAAATTATTCAAAAAATAATTTTCTACTGTCGCAAATTTTAATTACGCCAAGGATTGCCTTTCCTATAGTAAATTATTCAAAAAATAATTTTTTACTGTCGCAAATTTTAAGTGCGCCAGGGATTGCCTTTTCTATAGTAAATTATTCAAAAAATAATTTTATACTGTCGCAAATTTTAATTACGCCAGGGATTGCCTTTTCTATAGTAAATTGTGCAAAAAATAATTTTATACTGTCGCAAATTTTAAGTGCGCCAAGGATTGCCTTTTCTATAGTAAATTATTCAAAAAATATTTTTTTACTGTCGCAAATTTTAATTGCGCCAGGGATTGGCTTTTCTATAGTAAATTATTCAAAAAATAATTTTATACTGTCGCAAATTTTAATTACGCCAGGGATTGCCTTTTCTATAGTAAATTTTGCAAAAAATAATTTTATACTGTCGCAAATTTTAAGTGCGCCAGGGATTGCCTTTTCTATAGTAAATTATTCAAAAAATAATTTTTTACTCTCGCAAATTTCAATTTCGCCAGGTAAATTTTTCACAAATTAATTTTTTACTGTCGCAAATTTTAAATACGCCAGGGATTGCCTTTTCTATAGTAAATTATTCAAAAAAGAATTTTATACTGTCGCAAATTTTAAGTGCGCCAGGGATTGCCTTTTCTATAGTAAATTATTCAAAAATAATTTTTTACTGTCGCAAATTTTAATTGCGCCAGGGATTGCCTTTTCTACAGTAAATTTTTCAAAATATTAATTTTTTACTGTCGCAAATTTTAAATACGCCAGGGATTGCCTTTTCTATAGTAAATTATTCAAAAAATAATTTTCTACTGTCGCAAATTTTAATTACGCCAGGGATTACCTTTTCTATAGTAAATTATTCAAAAAATAATTTTCTACTGTCGCAAATTTTAAATATCCCAGGGATTGCCTTTTCTATAGTAAATTATTCAAAAAATAATTTTTTACTGTCGCAAATTTTAAGTGCGCCAGGGATTGACTTTTCTATAGTAAATTATTCAAAAAATAATTTTCTACTGTCGCAAATTTTAATTACGCCAAGGATTGCCTTTCCTATAGTAAATTATTCAAAAATTAATTTTATACTGTCGCAAATTTTAAGTGCGCCAGGGATTGCCTTTTCTATAGTAAATTATTCAAAAAATAATTTTATACTGTCGCAAATTTTAATTACGCCAGGGATTGCCTTTTCTATAGTAAATTGTGCAAAAAATAATTTTATACTGTCGCAAATTTTAAGTGCGCCAAGGATTGCCTTTTCTATAGTAAATTATTCAAAAAATATTTTTTTACTGTCGCAAATTTTAATTGCGCCAGGGATTGCCTTTTCTACAGTAAATTATTCAAAAAATAATTTTCTACTGTCGCAAATTTTAACTACGCCAGGGATTGCCTTTTCTATAGTAAATTATTCAAAAAATAATTTTTTACTGTCGCAAATTTTAAGTGCGCCAGGAATTGCCTTTTCTATAGTAAATTATTCAAAAAATAATTTTTTACTCTCGCAAATTTCAATTTCGCCAGGTAAATTTTTCACAAATTAATTTTTTACTGTCGCAAATTTTAAATACGCCAGGGATTGCCTTTTCTATAGTAAATTATTCAAAAAATAATTTTCTACTGTCGCAAATTTTAATTGCGCCAGGGATTGCCTTTTCTATAGTAAATTATTCAAAAAATAATTTTAAACTGTCGCAAATTTTAATTACGCCAGGGATTGCCTTTTCTATAGTAAATTTTGCAAAAAATAATTTTATGCTGTCGCAAATTTTAAGTGCGCCAGGGATTGCCTTTTCTATAGTAAAATATTCAAAAAATAATTTTTTATTGTCGCAAATTTTAATTGCGCCAGGGATTGCCTTTTCTACAGTAAATTTTTCAAAATATTAATTTTTTACTGTCGCAAATTTTTAATACTCCAGGGATTGCCTTTTCTATAGTAAATTATTCAAAAAATAATTTTCTACTGTCGCAAATTTTAATTACGCCAGGGATTGCCTTTTCTATAGTAAATTATTCAAAAAATAATTTTTTACTGTCGCAAATTTTAAGTGCGCCAGGGATTGCCTTTTCTATAGTAAATTATTCAAAAAATAATTTTTTACTGTCGCAAATTTTAATTACGCCAGGGATTGCCTTTTCTATAGTAAATTATTCAAAAAATAATTTTTTACTCTCGCAAATTTCAATTTCGCCAGGTAAATTTTTCACAAATTAATTTTTTACTGTCGCAAATTTTAAATACGCCAGGGATTGCCTTTTCTATAGTAAATTATTCAAAAAATAATTTTCTACTGTCGCAAATTTTAATTACCCCAGGGATTGCCTTTTCTATAGTAAATTATTCAAAAAATAATTTTTTACTGTCGCAAATTTTAAGTGCGCCAGGGATTGCCCTTTCTATAGTAAATTATTCAAAAAATAATTTTATACTGTCGCAAATTTTAATTACGCCAGGGATTGCCTTTTCTATAGTAACTTTTGCAAAAAATAATTTTATACTGTCGCAAATTTTAAGTGCGCCAGGGATTGCCTTTTCTATAGTAAATTATTCAAAAAATACTTTTTTACTGTCGCAAATTTTAATTGCGCCAGGGATTGCCTTTTCTACAGTAAATTATTCAAAAAATAATTTTCTACTGTCGCAAATTTTAATTACGCCAGGGATTGCCTTTTCTATAGTAAATTATTCAAAAAATAATTTTTTACTATCGCAAATTTTAAGTGCGCCAGGGATTGCCTTTTCTATAGTAAATTATTCAAAAAATAATTTTTTACTGTCGCAAATTTTAATTACGCCAGGGATTGCCTTTTCTATAGTAAATTATTCAAAAAATAATTTTTTACTCTCGCAAATTTCAATTTCGCCAGGTAAATTTTTCACAAATTAATTTTTTACTGTCGCAAATTTTAAATACGCCAGGGATTGCCTTTTCTATAGTAAATTATTCAAAAAAGAATTTTATACTGTCGCAAATTTTAAGTGCGCCAGGGATTGCCTTTTCTATAGTAAATTATTCAAAAATAATTTTTTACTGTCGCAAATTTTAATTGCGCCAGGGATTGCCTTTTCTACAGTAAATTTTTCAAAATATTAATTTTTTACTGTCGCAAATTTTTAATACGCCAGGGATTGCCTTTTCTATAGTAAATTATTCAAAAAATAATTTTCTACTGTCGCAAATTTTAATTACGCCAGGGATTGCCTTTTCTATAGTAAATTATTCAAAAAATAATTTTTTACTGTCGCAAATTTTAAGTGCGCCAGGGATTGCCTTTTCTATAGTAAATTATTCAAAAAATAATTTTTTACTGTCGCAAATTTTAATTACGCCAGGGATTGCCTTTTCTATAGTAAATTATTCAAAAAATAATTTTTTACGCTCGCAAATTTCAATTTCGCCAGGTAAATTTTTCACAAATTAATTTTTTACTGTCGCAAATTTTAAATACGCCAGGGATTGCCTTTTCTATAGTAAATTATTCAAAAAATAATTTTCTACTGTCGCAAATTTTAATTACGCCAGGGATTGCCTTTTATATAGTAAATTATTCAAAAAATAATTTTCTACTGTCGCAAATTTTAAATATCCCAGGGATTGCCTTTTCTATAGTAAATTATTCAAAAAATAATTTTCTACTGTCGCAAATTTTAATTGCGCCAGGGATTGCCTTTTCTATAATAAATTGTTCAAAAAATAATTTTCTACTGTCGCAAATTTTAAATACGCCAGGGATTGCTTTCTCTATAGTAAATTTTGCAAAAAATAATTTTATACTGTCGCAAATTTTAAATACGCCAGGGATTGCCTTTTCTATAGTAAATTATTCAAAAAATAATTTTTTACTGTCGCAAATTTTAAATATCCCAGGGATTGCCTTTTCTATAGTAAATTATTCAAAAAATAATTTTTTACTGTCGCAAATTTTAAGTGCTCCAGGGATTGCCTTTTCTATAGTAAATTATTCAAAAAATTATTTTCTACTGTCGCAAATTTTAAGTGCGCCAGGGATTGCCTTTTCTATAGTAAATTATTCAAAAAATAATTTTCTACTGTCGCAAATTTTAATTACGCCAGGGATTGCCTTTTCTATAGTAAATTATTCAAAAAATAATTTTTTACTTTCGCAAATTTTAAGTGCGCCAGGGATTGCCTTTTCTATAGTAAATTATTCAAAAAATAATTTTTTACTGTCGCAAATTTTAACTACGCCAGGGATTGCCTTTTCTATAGTAAATTATTCAAAAAATAATTTTTTACTCTCGCAAATTTCAATTTCGCCAGGTAAATTTTTCACAAATTAATTTTTTACTGTCGCAAATTTAAAATACGCCAGGGATTTCCTTTTCTATAGTAAATTATTCAAAAAATAATTTTCTACTGTCGCAAATTTTAATTGCGCCAGGGATTGCCTTTTCTATAGTAAATTATTCAAAAAATAATTTTAAACTGTCGCAAATTTTAATTACGCCAGGGATTGCATTTTCTATAGTAAATTTTGCAAAAAATAATTTTATACTGTCGCAAATTTTAAGTGCGCCAGGGATTGCCTTTTCTATAGTAAATTCTTCAAAAAATAATTTTTTACTGTCGCAAATTTTAATTGCGCCAGAGATTGCCTTTTCTACAGTAAATTTTTCAAAATATTAATTTTTTACTGTCGCAAATTTTAATTACGCCAGGGATTGCCTTTTCTATAGTAAATTATTCAAAAAATAATTTTTTACTCTCGCAAATTTCAATTTCGCCAGGTAAATTTTTCACAAATTAATTTTTTACTGTCGCAAATTTTAAATACGCCAGGGATTTCCTTTTCTATAGTAAATTATTCAAAAAATAATTTTCTACTGTCGCAAATTTTAATTGCGCCAGGGATTGCCTTTTCTATAGTAAATTATTCAAAAAATAATTTTAAACTGTCACAAATTTTAATTACGCCAGGGATTGCCTTTTCTATAGTAAATTTTGCAAAAAATAATTTTATACTGTCGCAAATTTTAATTGCGCCAGGGATTGCCTTTTCTATAGTAAATTATTCAAAAAATAATTTTTTACTGTCGCAAATTTTAAGTGCGCCAGGGATTGCCTTTTCTATAGTAAATTATTCAAAAAATAATTTTTGAATGTCGCAAATTTTAATTACGCCAGGGATTGCCTTTTCTATAGTAAATTATTCAAAAAATAATTTTTTACTCTCGCAAATTTCAATTTCGCCAGGTAAATTTTTCACAAATTAATTTTTTACTGTCGCAAATTTTAAATACGCCAGGGATTGCCTTTTCTATAGTAAATTATTCAAAAAATAATTTTTTACTGTCGCAAATTTTAATTACGCCAGGGATTGCCTTTTCTATAGTAAAATATTCAAAATATAATTTTCTACTGTCGCAAATTTTAAATATCCCAGGGATTGCCTTCCTTGCTTATTCAAAAAATAATTTTTTACTGTCGCAAATTTTAAGTGCGCCAGGGATTGCCTTTTCTATAGTAAATTATTCAAAAAATAATTTTCAACTGTCGCAAATTTTAATTACGGCAGGGATTGCCTTTTCTATAGAAAATTTTTCAAAAAATAATTTTTTACTGTCGCAAATTTTAATTGCGCCAGGGATTGCCTTTTCTATAGTAAATTATTCAAAAAATAATTTTCTACTGTCGCAAATTTTAATTGCGCCAGGGATTGCCTTTTCTATAATAAATTATTCAAAAAATAATTTTCTACTGTCGCAAATTTTAAATACGCCAGGGATTGCTTTTTCTATAGTAAATTTTGCAAAAAATAATTTTATACTGTCGCAAATTTTAAGTGCGCCAGGGATTGCCTTTTCTATAGTAAATTATTCAAAAAATAATTTTTTATTGCCGCAAATTTTAAGTGCGCCAGGGATTGCCTTTTCTATAGTAAATTATTCAAAAAATAATTTTATACTGTCGCAAATTTTAATTACGCCAGGGATTGCCTTTTCTATAGTAAATTTTGCAAAAAATAATTTTATACTGTCGCAAATTTTAAGTGCGCCAGGGATTGCCTTTTCTATAGTAAATTATTCAAAAAATAATTTTTTACTGTCGCAAATTTTAATTGCGCCAGGGATTGCCTTTTCTACAGTAAATTATTCAAAAAATAATTTTCTACTGTCGCAAATTTTAATTACGCCAGGGATTGCCTTTTCTATAGTAAATTATTCAAAAAATAATTTTTTACTGTCGCAAATTTTAAGTGCGCCAGGGATTGCCTTTTCTATAGTAAATTATTCAAAAAATAATTGTTTACTGTCGCAAATTTTAATTACGCCAGGGATTGCCTTTTCTATAGTAAATTATTCAAAAAATTATTTTTTACTCTCGCAAATTCCAATTTCGCCAGGTAAATTTTTCACAAATTAATTTTTTACTGTCGCAAATTTTAAATACGCCAGGGATTGCCTTTTCTATAGTAAATTATTCAAAAAATAATTTTCTACTGTCGCAAATTTTAATTGCGCCAGGGATTGCCTTTTCTATAGTAAATTATTCAAAAAATAATTTTAAATTGTCGCAAATTTTAATTACGCCAGGGATTGCCTTTTCTATAGTAAATTTTGCAAAAAATAATTTTATACTGTCGCAAATTTTAAGTGCGCCAGGGATTGCCTTTTCTATAGTAAATTATTCAAAAAATAATTTTTTACTGTCGCAAATCTTAATTGCGCCAGGGATTGCCTTTTCTACAGTAAATTTTTCAAAATATTAATTTTTTACTGTCGCAAATTTTTAATACGCCAGGGATTGCCTTTTCTATAGTAAATTATTCAAAAAATAATTTTCTACTGTCGCAAATTTTAATTACGCCAGGGATTGCCTTTTCTATAGTAAATTATTCAAAAAATAATTTTTTACTGTCGCAAATTTTAAGTGCGCCAGGGATTGCCTTTTCTATAGTAAATTATTCAAAAAATAATTTTTTACTGTCGCAAATTTTAATTACGCCAGGGATTGCCTTTTCTATAGTATATTATTCAAAAAATAATTTTTTACTCTCGCAAATTTCAATTTCGCCAGGTAAATTTTTCACAAATTAATTTTTACTGTCGCAAATTTTAAATACGCCAGGGATTGCCTTTTCTATAGTAAATTATTCAAAAAATAATTTTCTACTGTCGCAAATTTTAATTACTCCAGGGATTGCCTTTTCTATAGTAAATTATTCAAAAAATAATTTTCTACTGTCGCAAATTTTAAATATCCCAGGGATTGCCTTTTCTATAGTAAATTATTCAAAAAATAATTTTTTACTGTCGCAAATTTTAATTGCGCCAGGGATTGCCTTTTCTATAGTAAATTATTCAAAAAATAATTTTCTACTGTCGCAAATTTTAATTGCGCCAGGGATTGCCTTTTCTATAATAAATTATTCAAAAAATAATTTTTTACTGTCGCAAATTTTAAATACGCCAGGGATTGCCTTTTCTATAGTAAATTATTCAAAAAATAATTTTCTACTGTCGCAAATTTTAAATATCCCAGGGATTGCCTTTTCTATAGTAAATTATTCAAAAAATAATTTTTTACTGTCGCAAATTTTAAGTGCGCCAGGGATTGCCTTTTCTATTGTAAATTATTCAAAAAATAATTTTCTACTGTCGCAAATTTTAAATATCCCAGGGATTGCGTTTTCTGTAGTAAATTATTCAAAAAATAATTTTTTACTGTCGCAAACTTTAAGTGCGCCAGGGATTGCCTTTTCTACAGTAAATTATTCAAAAAATAATTTTCTACTGTTGCAAATTTTAATTGCGCCAGGATTGCCTTTCCTACAGTAAATTTTTCAAAAACTAATTATTTACTGTCGCAAATTTGAATTACGCCAGGGATTGCCTTTTCTATAGTAAATTATTCAAAAAATAATTTTATACTGTCGCAAATTTTAATTACGCCAGGGATTGCCTTTTCTATAGTAAATTATTCAAATAATAATTTTTTACTGTCGAAAATTTTAAGTGCGCCAGGGATTGCCATTTCAATAGTAAACTATTCAAAAAATAATTTTCAACTGTCGCAAATTTTAATTACGCCAGGGATTGCCTTTTCTATAGTAAATTATTCAAAAAATAATTTTTTACTGTCGCAAATTTTAATTACGCCAGGGATTGCCTTTTCTATAGTAAATTATTCAAAAAATAATTTTTTACTGTCGCAAATTTTAAGTGCGCCACGGATTGCCTTTTCTACAGTAAATTTTTCAAAATATTAATTTTTAACTGTCGCAAATTTTAACTACGCCAGGGATTGCCTTTTCTATAGTAAATTATTCAAAAAATAATTTTTTACTGTCGCAAATTTTAAGTGCGCCAGGGATTGCCTTTTCTATAGTAAATTATTCAAAAAATAATTTTTTACTCTCGCAAATTTCAATTTCGCCAGGTAAGTTTTTCACAAATTAATTTTTTACTGTCGCAAATTTTAAATTCGCCAGGCATTGCCTTTTCTATAGTAAATTATTCAAAAAATAATTTTCTACTGTCGCAAATTTTAATTACGCCAGGGATTGCCTTTTCTATAGTAAATTCTTCAAAAAATAATTTTATACTGTCGCAAATTTTAATTACGCCAGGAATTGCCTTTTCTATAGTAAATTATTCAAAAAATAATTTTATACTCTCGCAAATTTTAATTACGCCAGGGATTGCCTTTTCTATAGTAAATTATTCAAAAAATAATTTTTTACTGTCGCAAATTTTAAGTGCGCCACGGATTGCCTTTTCTATAGTAAATTATTCAAAAAATAATTTTCTACTGTCGCAAATTTTAATTACGCCAGGGATTGCCTTTTCTATAGTAAATTATTCAAAAAATAATTTTTTACTCTCGCAAATTTTAAGTGCGCCAGGGATTGCCTTTTCTATAGTAAATTATTCAAAAAATAATTTTATACTGTCGCAAATTTTAATTACGCCAGGGATTACCTTTTCTATAGTAAATTATTCAAAAAATAATTTTTAACTGTCGCAAATTTTAATTACGCCAGGGATTGCCTTTTCTATGGTAAATTATTCAAAAAATAATTTTTTACTGTCGCAAATTTTAATTGCGCCAGGGATTGCCTTTTCTACAGTAAATTTTTCAAAATATTAATTTTTTACTGTCGGAAATTTTAATTGCGCCAGGGATTGCCTTTTCTATAGTAAATTATTCAAAATATAATTTTATACTGTCGCAAATTTTAATTACGCCAGGGATTGCCTTTTCTATAGTAAATTATTCAAAAAATAATTTTTTACTGTCGCAAATTTTAATTGCGCCAGGGATTGCCTTTTCTACAGTAAATTATTCAAAAAATAATTTTCTACTGTCGCAAATTTTAATTGCGCCAGGGATTGCCTTTTCTACAGTAAATTTGTCAAAAAATAATTTTCTACTGTCGCAAATTTTAATTGCGCCAGGGATTGCCTTTTCTACAGTAAATTTTTCAAAAATTAATTTTATACTGTCGCAAATTTTAAATACGCCAGGGATTGCCTTTTCTATAGTAAATTATTCAAAAAATAATTTTTTACTGTCGCAAATTTTAAATACGCCAGGGATTGCCTTTTCTATAGTAAATTATTCAAAAAATAATTTTTTATTGTCGCAAATTTCAAATCCGCCAGGGATTGCCTTTTCTATAGTAAATTATTCAAAAAATAATTTTTTACTGTCGCAAATTTTAAGTGCGCCAGGGATTGCCTTTTCTATAGTAAATTATTCAAAAAATAATTTTATACTGTCGCAAATTTTAATTACGCCAGGGATTACCTTTTCTATAGTAAATTATTCAAAAAATAATTTTTTACTGTCGCAAATTTTAATTACGCCAGGGATTGCCTTTTCTATGGTAAATTATTCAAAAAATATTTTTTTACTGTCGCAAATTTTAATTGCGCCAGGGATTGCCTTTTCTACAGTAAATTTTTCAAAATATTAATTTTTTACTGTCGGAAATTTTAATTGCGCCAAGGATTGCCTTTTCTATAGTAAATTATTCAAAATATTATTTTATACTGTCGCAAATTTTAATTATGCCAGGGATTGCCTTTTCTATAGTAAATTATTCAAAAAATAATTTTTTACTGTCGCAAATTTTAATTGCGCCAGGGATTGCCTTTTCTACAGTAAATTATTCAAAAAATAATTTTCTACTGTCGCAAATTTTAATTGCGCCAGGGATTGCCTTTTCTACAGTAAATTTGTCAAAAAATAATTTTCTACTGTCGCAAATTTTAATTGCACCAGGGATTGCCTTTTCTACAGTAAATTTTTCAAAAATTAATTTTATACTGTCGCAAATTTTAAATACGCCAGGGATTGCCTTTTCTATAGTAAATTATTCAAAAAATAATTTTTTACTGTCGCAAATTTTAAATACGCCAGGGATTGCCTTTTCTATAGTAAATTATTCAAAAAATAATTTTTTACTGTCGCAAATTTCAAATCCGCCAGGGATTGCCTTTTCTATAGTAAATTATTCAAAAAATAATTTTTTACTATCGCAAGTTTTAATTGCGCCAGGGATTGCTTTTCTACAGTAAATTTTGCAAAAAATAATTTATTACTGTCGCAAATTTTAATTGCGCCAGGGATTGCCTTTTCTATAGTAAATTTTTCAAAAAATAATTTTCTACTGTCGCAAATTTTAATTGCGCCAGGGATTGCCTTTTCTACAGTAAATTTTTCAAAAATTAATTTTATACTGTCGCAAATTTTAATTACGCCAGGGATTGCCTTTTCTATAGTAAATTATTCAAAAACTAATTTTTTACTGTCGCAAATTTTAAATACGCCAGGGATTGCCTTTTCTATAGTAAATTATTCAAAAAATAATTTTCTACTGTCGCAAATTTTAATTACGCCAGGGATTGCCTTTTCTATAGTAAATTTTTCAAAAAAATATTTTTTACTGTCGCAAATTTTAAGTGCGCCAGGGATTGCCTTTTCTATAGTAAATTTTTCAAAATATTAATTTTTTACTGTCGCAAATTTTAAATACGCCAGGGATTGCCTTTTCTATAGTAAATTATTCAAAAAATAATTTTATACTGTCGCAAATTTTAATTACGCCAGGGATTGCCTTTTCTATAGTAAATTATTCAAAAAATAATTTTTTACTGTCGCAAATTTTAATTACGCCAGGGATTGCCTTTTCTATAGTAAATTTTTCAAAATATTAATTTTTTACTGTCGCATATTTTAATTGCGCCAGGGATTGCCTTTTCTATAGTAAATTTTTCAAAATATTAATTTTTTATTGTCGCAAATTTTAAATACGCCAGGGATTGCCTTTTCTATAGTAAATTATTCAAAAAATAATTTTATACTGTCGCAAATTTTAATTACGCCAGGGATTGCCTTTTCTATAGTAAATTATTCAAAAAATAATTTTTTACTGTCGCAAATTTTAATTGCGCCAGGGATTGCCTTTTCTACAGTAAATTTTTCAAAATATTAATTTTTTACTGTCGCAAATTTTAAATATGCCAGGGATTGCCTTTTCTATAGTAAATTATTCAAAAAATAATTTTATACTGTCGCAAATTTTAATTA
This sequence comes from Dioctria linearis, assembly GCA_963930735.1. Lineage (NCBI taxonomy): Eukaryota > Metazoa > Arthropoda > Insecta > Diptera > Asilidae > Dioctria > Dioctria linearis. The sequence continues at coordinate 268 of CAWVNZ010002567.1, read as the reverse complement.
CACCAGGGATTGCCTTTTCTATAGTAAATTATTCAAAAAATTATTTTTTACTGTCGAAAATTATAATTGCGCCAGGGATTGCCTTTTCTATAGTAAATTATTCAAAAAATAATTTTATACTGTCGCAAATTTTAATTACGCCAGGGATTGCCTTTTCTATAGTAAATTATTCAAAAAATAATTTTAGACTTTCGCAAATTTTAATTACGCCAGGGATTGCCTTTTCTATAGTAAATTATTCAAAAAATAATTTTTTACTGTCGCAAAT
>CAWVNZ010002566.1:0-37934 GCA_963930735.1 Dioctria linearis | reverse complement strand
CAACTGTCGCAAATTTTAATTGCGCCAGGGATTGCCTTTTCTATAGTAAATTATTCAAAAAATAATTTTTTACTGTCGCAAATTTTAAATATCCCAGGGATTGCATTTTTTATAGTAAATTATTCAAAAATAATTTTTTACTGTCGCAAATTTTAATTACGCCAGGGATTGCCTTTTCTATAGTAAATTATTCAAAAAATAATTTTCTACTGTCGCAAATTTCAAATCCGCCAGGGATTGCCTTTTCTATAGTAAACTTTTCAAAAAATAATTTTTTACTGTCGCAAATTTTAATTACGCCAGGGATTGCCTTTTCTATAGTAAATTATTCAAAAAATAATTTTATACTGTCGCAAATTTTAATTACGCCAGGGATTGCCTTTTCTATAGTAAATTATTCAAAAAATAATTTTATACTGTCGCAAATTTTAATTGCGCCAGGGATTGCCTTTTCTATAGTAAATTATTCAAAAAATAATTTTTTACTGTCGCAAATTTTAATTACGCCAGGGATTGCCTTTTCTATAGTAAATTATTCAAAAAATAATTTTCTACTGTCGCAAATTTTAATTACGCCAGGGATTGCCTTTTCTATAGAAATTATTCAAAAAATAATTTTTTACTGTCGCAAATTTTAAATATCCCAGGGATTGCCTTTTCTATAGTAAATTATTCAAAAAATAATTTTATACTGTCGCAAATTTTAAATACGCCAGGGATTGCCTTTTCTATAGTAAATTTTGCAAAAAAATAATTTTTTACTGTCGCAAATTTCAAATCAGCCAGGGATTGCCTTTTCTATAGTAAATTATTCAAAAAATAATTTTTTACTATGGCAAGTTTTAATTGCGCCAGGGATTGCCTTTTCTATAGTAAATTATTCAAAAAATAATTTTCTACTGTCGCAAATTTTAATTACGCCAGGGATTGCCTTTTCTATAGTAAATTATTCAAAAAATAATTTTCAACTGTCGCAAATTTCAAATCCGCTAGGGGATTGCCTTTTCTATAGTAATTTATTCAAAAAATAATTTTCTACTGTCGCAAATTTTAATTACGCCAGGGATTGCCTTTTCTATAGTAAATTATTCAAAAAATAGATTTATACTGTCGCAAATTTTAATTGCGCCAGGGATTGCCTTTTCTATAGTAAATTATTCAAAAAATAATTTTCAACTGTCGCAAATTTTAATTACGCCAGGGATTGCCTTTTCTATAGTAAATTATTCAAAAAATAATTTTCAACTGTCGCAAATTTTAATTGCGCCAGGGATTGCCTTTTCTATAGTAAATTATTCAAAAAATAATTTTTTACTGTCGCAAATTTTAAATATCCCAGGGATTGCATTTTTTATAGTAAATTATTCAAAAAATAATTTTTTTACTGTCGCAAATTTTAATTACGCCAGGGATTGCCTTTTCTATAGTAAATTATTCAAAAAATAATTTTCTACTGTCGCAAATTTTAATTACGCCAGGGATTGCCTTTTCTATAGAAATTATTCAAAAAATAATTTTTTACTGTCGCAAATTTTAAATGCGCCAGGGATTGCCTTTTCTATAGTAAATTATTCAAAAAATAATTTTTTACTGTCGCAAATTTTAATTACGCCAGGGATTGCCTTTTCTATAGTAAATTATTCAAAAAATAATTTTCTACTGTCGCAAATTTTAATTACGCCAGGGATTGCCTTTTCTATAGAAATTATTCAAAAAATAATTTTTTACTGTCGCAAATTTTAAATGCGCCAGGGATTGCCTTTTCTATAGTAAACTTTTCAAAAAATAATTTTTTACTGTCGCAAATTTTAATTACGCCAGGGATTGCCTTTTCTATAGTAAATTATTCAAAAAATAATTTTATACTGTCGCAAATTTTAATTACGCCAGGGATTGCCTTTTCTATAGTAAATTATTCAAAAAATAATTTTATACTGTCGCAAATTTTAATTGCGCCAGGGATTGCCTTTTCTATAGTAAATTATTCAAAAAATAATTTTTTACTGTCGCAAATTTTAATTACGCCAGGGATTGCCTTTTCTATAGTAAATTATTCAAAAAATAATTTTCTACTGTCGCAAATTTTAATTACGCCAGGGATTGCCTTTTCTATAGAAATTATTCAAAAAATAATTTTTTACTGTCGCAAATTTTAAATATCCCAGGGATTGCCTTTTCTATAGTAAATTATTCAAAAAATAATTTTATACTGTCGCAAATTTTAAATACGCCAGGGATTGCCTTTTCTATAGTAAATTTTGCAAAAAAATAATTTTTTACTGTCGCAAATTTCAAATCCGCCAGGGATTGCCTTTTCTATAGTAAATTATTCAAAAAATAATTTTTTACTATGGCAAGTTTTAATTGCGCCAGGGATTGCCTTTTCTATAGTAAATTATTCAAAAAATAATTTTTTACTGTCGCAAATTTTAATTACGCCAGGGATTGCCTTTTCTATAGTAAATTATTCAAAAAATAATTTTCAACTGTCGCAAATTTTAATTGCGCCAGGGATTGCCTTTTCTATAGTAAATTATTCAAAAAATAATTTTTTACTGTCGCAAATTTTAATTGCGCCAGGGATTGCCTTTTCTATAGTAAATTATTCAAAAAATAATTTTTTACTGTCGCAAATTTTAATTACGCCAGGGATTGCGTTTTCTATAGTAAATTATTCAAAAAATAATTTTCTACTGTCGCAAATTTCAAATCCGCCAGGGATTGCCTTTTCTATAGTAAACTTTTCAAAAAATAATTTTTTACTGTCGCAAATTTTAATTACGCCAGGGATTGCCTTTTCTATAGTAAATTATTCAAAAATAATTTTATACTGTCGCAAATTTTAATTGCGCCAGGGATTGCGTTTTCTATAGTAAATTATTCAAAAAATAATTTTCTACTGTCGCAAATTTCAAATCCGCCAGGGATTGCCTTTTCTATAGTAAACTTTTCAAAAAATAATTTTTTACTGTCGCAAATTTTAATTACGCCAGGGATTGCCTTTTCTATAGTAAATTATTCAAAAAATAATTTTATACTGTCGCAAATTTTAATTACGCCAGGGATTGCCTTTTCTATAGTAAATTATTCAAAAAATAATTTTCTACTGTCGCAAATTTTAATTACGCCAGGGATTGCCTTTTCTATAGTAAATTATTCAAAAAATAGATTTATACTGTCGCAAATTTTAATTGCGCCAGGGATTGCCTTTTCTATAGTAAATTATTCAAAAAATAATTTTCAACTGTCGCAAATTTTAATTACGCCAGGGATTGCCTTTTCTATAGTAAATTATTCAAAAAATAATTTTCAACTGTCGCAAATTTTAATTGCGCCAGGGATTGCCTTTTCTATAGTAAATTATTCAAAAAATAATTTTTTACTGTCGCAAATTTTAAATATCCCAGGGATTGCATTTTTTATAGTAAATTATTCAAAAAATAATTTTTTACTGTCGCAAATTTTAATAACGCCAGGGATTGCCTTTTCTATAGTAAATTATTCAAAAAATAATTTTCTACTGTCGCAAATTTCAAATCCGCCAGGGATTGCCTTTTCTATAGTAAACTTTTCAAAAAATAATTTTTTACTGTCGCAAATTTTAATTACGCCAGGGATTGCCTTTTCTATAGTAAATTATTCAAAAAATAATTTTATACTGTCGCAAATTTTAATTACGCCAGGGATTGCCTTTTCTATAGTAAATTATTCAAAAAATAATTTTATACTGTCGCAAATTTTAATTGCGCCAGGGATTGCCTTTTCTATAGTAAATTATTCAAAAAATAATTATTTACTGTCGCAAATTTTAATTACGCCAGGGATTGCCTTTTCTATAGTAAAATTATTCAAAAAATAATTTTCTACTGTCGCAAATTTTAATTACGCCAGGGATTGCCTTTTCTATAGAAATTATTCAAAAAATAATTTTTTACTGTCGCAAATTTTAAATATCCCAGGGATTGCCTTTTCTATAGTAAATTATTCAAAAAATAATTTTATACTGTCGCAAATTTTAAATACGCCAGGGATTGCCTTTTCTATAGTAAATTTTGCAAAAAAATAATTTTTTACTGTCGCAAATTTCAAATCCGCCAGGGATTGCCTTTTCTATAGTAAATTATTCAAAAAATAATTTTTTACTATGGCAAGTTTTAATTGCGCCAGGGATTGCCTTTTCTATAGTAAATTATTCAAAAAATAATTTTCTACTGTCGCAAATTTTAATTACGCCAGGGATTGCCTTTTCTATAGTAAATTATTCAAAAAATAATTTTCAACTGTCGCAAATTTCAAATCCGCCAGGGATTGCCTTTTCTATAGTAATTTATTCAAAAAATAATTTTCTACTGTCGCAAATTTTAATTACGCCAGGGATTGCCTTTTCTATAGTAAATTATTCAAAAAATAATTTTATACTGTCGCAAATTTTAAATACACCAGGGATTGCCTTTTCTATAGTAAATTTTGCAAAAAAATAATTTTTTCTGTGGCAAATTTCAAATCCGCCAGGGATTGCCTTTTCTATAGTAAATTATTCAAAAAATAATTTTCTACTGTCGCAAATTTTAATTACGCCAGGGATTGCCTTTTCTATAGTAAATTATTCAAAAAAATAATTTTATACTGTCGCAAATTTTAATTACGCCAGGGATTGCCTTTTCTATAGTAAATTATTCAAAAAATAATTTTCTACTGTCGCAAATTTTAATTACGCCAGGGATTGCCTTTTCTATAGTAAATTATTCAAAAAATAATTTTATACTGTTCCAAATTTTTATTACGCCAGGGATTGCCTTTTCTATAGTAAATTATTCAAAAAATAATTTTATACTGTCGCAAATTTTAATTGCGCCAGGGATTGCCTTTTCTATAGTAAATTATTCAAAAAATAATTTTTTACTGTCGCAAATTTTAAATATCCCAGGGATTGCCTTTTCTATAGTAAATTATTCAAAAAATAATTTTCTACTGTCGCAAATTTCAAATCCGCCTGGGATTGCCTTTTCTATAGTAAATTATTCAAAAAATGATTTTTTACTATCGCAAGTTTTAATTGCCCCAGGGATTGCCTTTTCTATAGTAAATTATTCAAAAAATAATTTTCAACTGTCGCAAATTTTAATTACGCCAGGGATTGCCTTTTCTATAGTAAATTATTCAAAAAATAATTTTCTACTTGACGCAAATTTCAAAACCGCCAGGGATTGCCTTTTCTATAGTAAATTATTCAAAAAATAATTTTATACTCTCGCAAATTTTAATTGCGCCAGGGATTGCGTTTTCTATAGTAAATTATTCAAAAAATAATTTTCTACTGTCGCAAATTTCAAATCCGCCAGGGATTGCCTTTTCTATAGTAAACTTTTCAAAAAATAATTTTTTACTCTCGCAAATTTTAATTACGCCAGGGATTGCCTTTTCTATAGTAAATTATTCAAAAAATAATTTTATACTGTCGCAAATTTTAATTACGCCAGGGATTGCCTTTTCTATAGTAAATTATTCAAAAAATAATTTTCTACTGTCGTAAATTTTAATTACGCCAGGGATTGCCTTTTCTATAGTAAATTATTCAAAAAATAGATTTATACTGTCGCAAATTTTAATTGCGCCAGGGATTGCCTTTTCTATAGTAAATTATTCAAAAAATAATTTTCAACTGTCGCAAATTTTAATTACGCCAGGGATTGCCTTTTCTATAGTAAATTATTCAAAAAAATAATTTTCAACTGTCGCAAATTTTAATTGCGCCAGGGATTGCCTTTTCTATAGTAAATTATTCAAAAAATAATTTTTTACTGTCGCAAATTTTAAATATCCCAGGGATTGCCTTTTCTATAGTAAATTATTCGAAAAATAATTTTTTACTGTCGCAAATTTTAATTACGCCAGGGATTGCCTTTTCTATAGTAAATTATTCAAAAAATAATTTTCTACTGTCGCAAATTACAAATCCGCCAGGGATTGCCTTTTTCTATAGTAAACTTTTCAAAAAATAATTTTTTACTGTCGCAAATTTTAATTACGCCAGGGATTGCCTTTTCTATAGTAAATTATTCAAAAAATAATTTTATACTGTCGCAAATTTTAATTACGCCAGGGATTGCCTTTTCTATAGTAAATTATTCAAAAAATAATTTTATACTGTCGCAAATTTTAATTGCGCCAGGGATTGCCTTTTCTATAGTAAATTATTCAAAAAATAATTTTTTACTGTCGCAAATTTTAATTACGCCAGGGATTGCCTTTTCTATAGTAAATTATTCAAAAAATAATTTTCTACTGTCGCAAATTTTAATTACGCCAGGGATTGCCTTTTCTATAGAAATTATTCAAAAAATAATTTTTTACTGTCGCAAATTTTAAATATCCCAGGGATTGCCTTTTCTATAGTAAATTATTCAAAAAATAATTTTATACTGTCGCAAATTTTAAATACGCCAGGGATTGCCTTTTCTATAGTAAATTTTGCAAAAAAATAATTTTTTACTGTCGCAAATTTCAAATCCGCCAGGGATTGCCTTTTCTATAGTAAATTATTCAAAAAATAATTTTTTACTATGGCAAGTTTTAATTACGCCAGGGATTGCCTTTTCTATAGTAAATTATTCAAAAAATAATTTTCTACTGTCGCAAATTTTAATTACGCCAGGGATTGCCTTTTCTATAGTAAATTATTCAAAAAATAATTTTCAACTGTCGCAAATTTCAAATCCGCCAGGGATTGCATTTTCTATAGTAATTTATTCAAAATATAATTTTCTACTGTCGCAAATTTTAATTACGAAAGGGATTGCCTTTTCTATAGTAAATTATTCAAAAAATAATTTTATACTGTCGCAAATTTTAAATACGCCAGGGATTGCCTTTTCTATAGTAAATTTTGCAAAAAAATAATTTTTTCTGTGGCAAATTTCAAATCCGCCAGGGATTGCCTTTTCTATAGTAAATTATTCAAAAAATAATTTTCTACTGTCGCAAATTTTAATTACGCCAGGGATTGCCTTTTCTATAGTAAATTATTCAAAAAATAATTTTATACTGTCGCAAATTTTAATTACGCCAGGGATTGCCTTTTCTATAGTAAATTATTCAAAAAATAATTTTCTACTGTCGCAAATTTTAATTACGCCAGGGACTGCCTTTTCTATAGTAAATTATTCAAAAAATAATTTTATACTGTCCCAAACTTTTATTACGCCAGGGATTGCCTTTTCTATAGTAAATTATTCAAAAAATAATTTTATACTGTCGCAAATTTTAATTGCGCCAGGGATTGCCTTTTCTATAGTAAATTATTCAAAAAATAATTTTTTACTGTCGAAAATTTTAAATATCCCAGGGATTGCCTTTTCTATAGTAAATTATTCAAAAAATAATTTTCAACTGTCGCAAATTTCAAATCCGCCAGGGATTGCCTTTTCTATAGTAAATTATTCAAAAAATAATTTTATACTGTCGCAAATTTTAATTGCGCCAGGGATTGCCTTTTCTATAGTAAATTCTTCAAAAAATAATTGTATACTGTCGCAAATTTTAATTGCGCCAGGGATTGCCTTTTCTATAGTAAATTATTCAAAAAATAATTTTCTACTGTCGCAAATTTTAATTACGCCAGGGATTGCCTTTTCTATAGTAAATTATTCAAAAAATAATTTTCTACTGTCGCAAATTTTAATTACGCCAGGGATTGCCTTTTCTATAGTAAATTATTCAAGAAATAATTTTCTACTGTCGCAAATTTTAATTACGCCAGGGATTGCCTTTTCGATAGTAAATTATTCAAAAAATGATTTTATACTGTCGCAAATTTTAATTGCGCCAGGGATTGCCTTTTCTATAGTAAATTATTCAAAAAATAATTTTTTACTGTCGCAAATTTTAATTACGCCAGGGATTGCCTTTTCTATAGTAAATTATTCAAAAAATAATTTTCAACTGTCGCAAATTTTAATTACGCCAGGGATTGCCTTTTCTACAGTAAATTATTCAAAAAATAATTTTATACTGTCGCAAATTTTAATTACGCCAGGAATTGCCTTTTCTATAGTAAATTATTCAAAAAATAATTTTCTACTGTCGCAAATTTTAATTACGCCAGGGATTGCCTTTTCTATAGTAAATTATTCAAAAAATAATTTTATACTGTCGCAAATTTTAATTACGCCAGGGATTGCCTTTTCTATAGTAAATTATTCAAAAAATTATTTTATACTGTCGCAAATTTTAATTGCGCCACGGATTGCCTTTTCTATAGTAAATTATTCAAAAAATAATTTTTTACTGTCGCATATTTTAAATATCCCAGGGATTGCCTTTTCTATAGAAAATTATTCAAAAAATAATTTTCAACTGTCGCAAATTTCAAATCCGCCAGGGATTGCTTTCTATAGTAATTTATTCAAAAAGTAATTTTCTACTGTCGCAAATTTTAATTACGCCAGGGATTGCCTTTTCTATAGTAAATTATTCAAAAAATAATTTTATACTGTCGCAAATTTTAAATACGCCAGGGATTGCCTTTTCTATAGTAAATTTTGCAAAAAAAATAATTTTTTACTGTGGCAAATTTCAAATCCGCCAGGGATTGCCTTTTCTATAGTAAATTATTCAAAAAATAATTTTCTACTGTCGCAAATTTTAATTACGCCAGGGATTGCCTTTTCTGTAGTAAATTATTCCAAAAATAATTTTATACTGTCGCAAATTTTAATTACGCCAGTGATTGCCTTTTCTATAGTAAATTATTCAAAAAATAATTTTATACTGTCGCAAATTTTAATTGCGCCAGGGATTGCCTTTTCTATAGTAAATTATTCAAAAAATAATTTTTTACTGTCGCAAATTTTAAATATCCCAGGGATTGCCTTTTCTGTAGTAAATTATTCAAAAAATAATTTTATACTGTCGCAAATTTTAAATACGCCAGGAATTGCCTTTTCTATAGTAAATTTTGCAAAAAAATAATTTTTTACTGTCGCAAATTTCAAATCCGCCAGGGATTGCCTTTTCTATAGTAAATTATTCAAAAAATAATTTTCTACTGTCGCAAATTTTAATTACGCCAGGGATTGCCTTTTCTATAGTAAATTATTCAAAAAAATAATTTTCTACTGTCGCAAATTTTAAATACGCCAGGGATTGCCTTTTCTATAGTAAATTATTCAAAAAAATAATTTTATACTGTCGCAAATTTTAATTACGCCAGGGATTGCCTTTTCTATAGTAAATTATTCAAAAAATAATTTTTTACTGTCGCAAATTTTAATTACGCCAGGGATTGCCTTTTCTATAGTAAATTATTCAAAAAATAATTTTCAACTGTCGCAAATTTCAAATCCGCCAGGGATTGCCTTTTCTATAGTAAATTATTCAAAAAATAATTTTCAACTGTCGCAAATTTCAAATCCGCCAGGGACTGCCTTTTCTATAGTAAATTATTCAAAAAATAATTTTATACTGTCGCAAATTTTAATTACGCCAGGGATTGCCTTTTCTATAGTAAATTATTCAAAAAATAATTTTTTACTGTCGCATATTTTAAATATCCCAGGGATTGCCTTTTCTATAGAAAATTATTCAAAAAATAATTTTCAACTGTCGCAAATTTCAAATCCGCCAGGGATTGCTTTCTATAGTAATTTATTCAAAAAGTAATTTTCTACTGTCGCAAATTTTAATTACGCCAGGGATTGCCTTTTCTATAGTAAATTATTCAAAAAATAATTTTATACTGTCGCAAATTTTAAATACGCCAGGGATTGCCTTTTCTATAGTAAATTTTGCAAAAAAATAATTTTTTACTGTGGCAAATTTCAAATCCGCCAGGGATTGCCTTTTCTATAGTAAATTATTCAAAAAATAATTTTCTACTGTCGCAAATTTTAATTACGCCAGGGATTGCCTTTTCTGTAGTAAATTATTCCAAAAATAATTTTATACTGTCGCAAATTTTAATTACGCCAGTGATTGCCTTTTCTATAGTAAATTATTCAAAAAATAATTTTATACTGTCGCAAATTTTAATTGCGCCAGGGATTGCCTTTTCTATAGTAAATTATTCAAAAAATAATTTTTTACTGTCGCAAATTTTAAATATCCCAGGGATTGCCTTTTCTGTAGTAAATTATTCAAAAAATAATTTTATACTGTCGCAAATTTTAAATACGCCAGGAATTGCCTTTTCTATAGTAAATTTTGCAAAAAAATAATTTTTTACTGTCGCAAATTTCAAATCCGCCAGGGATTGCCTTTTCTATAGTAAATTATTCAAAAAATAATTTTCTACTGTCGCAAATTTTAATTACGCCAGGGATTGCCTTTTCTATAGTAAATTATTCAAAAAATAATTTTCTACTGTCGCAAATTTTAAATACGCCAGGGATTGCCTTTTCTATAGTAAATTATTCAAAAAAATAATTTTATACTGTCGCAAATTTTAATTACGCCAGGGATTGCCTTTTCTATAGTAAATTATTCAAAAAATAATTTTTTACTGTCGCAAATTTTAATTACGCCAGGGATTGCCTTTTCTATAGTAAATTATTCAAAAAATAATTTTCAACTGTCGCAAATTTCAAATCCGCCAGGGATTGCCTTTTCTATAGTAAATTATTCAAAAAATAATTTTCAACTGTCGCAAATTTCAAATCCGCCAGGGACTGCCTTTTCTATAGTAAATTATTCAAAAAATAATTTTATACTGTCGCAAATTTTAATTACGCCAGGGATTGCCTTTTCTATAGTAAATTATTCAAAAAATAATTTTTTACTGTCGCAAATTTTAAATCCGCCAGGGATTGCCTTTTCTATAGTAAATTATTCAAAAAATAATTTTCAACTGTCGCAAATTTTAATTACGCCAGGGATTGCCTTTTCTATAGTAAATTATTCAAAAAATAATTTTCTACTGTCGCAAATTTTAAATATCCCAGGGATTGCCTTTTCTATAGTAAATTATTCAAAAAATAATTTTTTACTATCGCAAGTTTTAATTGCGCCAGGGATTGCCTTTTCTATAGTAAATTATTCAAAAAATAATTTTATACTGTCGCAAATTTTAAATACGCCAGGGATTGCCTTTTCTATAGTAAATTTTGCAAAAAAATAATTTTTTACTGTAGCAAATTTCAAATCCGCCAGGGATTGCCTTTTCTATAGTAAATTATTCAAAAAATAATTTTTTACTATGGCAAGTTTTAATTGCGCCAGGGATTGCCTTTTCTATAGTAAATTATTCAAAAAGTAATTTTCTACTGTAGCAAATTTTAATTACGCCAGGGATTGCCTTTTCTATAGTAAATTATTCAAAAAATAATTTTCAACTGTCGCAAATTTCAAATCCGCCAGGGATTGCCTTTTCTATAGTAATTTATTCAAAAAATAATTTTCTACTGTCGCAAATTTTAATTACGCCAGGGATTGCCTTTTCTATAGTAAATTATTCAAAAAATTATTTTATACTGTCGCAAATTTTAAATACGCCAGGGATTGCCTTTTCTATAGTAAATTTTGCAAAAAAATTATTTTTTCTGTGGCAAATTTCAAATCCGCCAGGGATTGCCTTTTCTATAGTAAATTATTCAAAAAATAATTTTCTACTGTCGCAAATTTTAATTACGCCAGGGATTGCCTTTTCTATAGTAAATTATTCAAAAAATAATTTTATACTGTCGCAAATTTTAATTACGCCAGGGATTGCCTTTTCTATAGTAAATTATTCAAAAAATAATTTTATACTGTCGCAAATTTTAATTGCGCCAGGGATTGCCTTTTCTATAGTAAATTCTTCAAAAAATAATTGTATACTGTCGCAAATTTTAATTGCGCCAGGGATTGCCTTTTCTATAGTAAATTATTCAAAAAATAATTTTCTACTGTCGCAAATTTTAATTACGCCAGGGATTGCCTTTTCTATAGTAAATTATTCAAAAAATAATTTTCTACTGTCGCAAATTTTAATTACGCCAGGGATTGCCTTTTCTATAGTAAATTATTCAAGAAATAATTTTCTACTGTCGCAAATTTTAATTACGCCAGGGATTGCCTTTTCGATAGTAAATTATTCAAAAAATAATTTTATACTGTCGCAAATTTTAATTGCGCCAGGGATTGCCTTTTCTATAGTAAATTATTCAAAAAATAATTTTTTACTGTCGCAAATTTTAATTACGCCAGGGATTGCCTTTTCTATAGTAAATTATTCAAAAAATAATTTTCAACTGTCGCAAATTTTAATTACGCCAGGGATTGCCTTTTCTATAGTAATTTATTCAAAAAATAATTTTCTACTGTCGCAAATTTTAATTACGCCAGGGATTGCCTTTTCTATAGTAAATTATTCAAAAAATAATTTTATACTGTCGCAAATTTTAAATACGCCAGGGATTGCCTTTTCTATAGTAAATTTTGCAAAAAAATAATTTTTTACTGTCGCAAATTTCAAATCCGCCAGGGATTGCCTTTTCTATAGTAAATTATTCAAAAAATAATTTTCTACTGTCGCAAATTTTAATTACGCCAGGGATTGCCTTTTCTATAGTAAATTATTCAAAAAATAATTTTATACTGTCGCAAATTTTAATTACGCCAGGGATTGCCTTTTCTATAGTAAATTATTCAAAAAATAATTTTCTACTGTCGCAAATTTTAATTACGCCAGGGATTGCCTTTTCTATAGTAAATTATTCAAAAAATAATTTTATACTGTCGCAAATTTTAATTACGCCAGGGATTGCCTTTTCTATAGTAAATTATTCAAAAAATAATTTTATACTGTCGCAAATTTTAATTGCGCCACGGATTGCCTTTTCTATAGTAAATTATTCAAAAAATAATTTTTTACTGTCGCATATTTTAAATATCCCAGGGATTGCCTTTTCTATAGAAAATTATTCAAAAAATAATTTTCAACTGTCGCAAATTTCAAATCCGCCAGGGATTGCTTTCTATAGTAATTTATTCAAAAAGTAATTTTCTACTGTCGCAAATTTTAATTACGCCAGGGATTGCCTTTTCTATAGTAAATTATTCAAAAAATAATTTTATACTGTCGCAAATTTTAAATACGCCAGGGATTGCCTTTTCTATAGTAAATTTTGCAAAAAAATAATTTTTTACTGTGGCAAATTTCAAATCCGCCAGGGATTGCCTTTTCTATAGTAAATTATTCAAAAAATAATTTTCTACTGTCGCAAATTTTAATTACGCCAGGGATTGCCTTTTCTGTAGTAAATTATTCAAAAAATAATTTTATACTGTCGCAAATTTTAATTACGCCAGTGATTGCCTTTTCTATAGTAAATTATTCAAAAAATAATTTTATACTGTCGCAAATTTTAATTGCGCCAGGGATTGCCTTTTCTATAGTAAATTATTCAAAAAATAATTTTTTACTGTCGCAAATTTTAAATATCCCAGGGATTGCCTTTTCTGTAGTAAATTATTCAAAAAATAATTTTATACTGTCTCAAATTTTAAATACGCCAGGGATTGCCTTTTCTATAGTAAATTTTGCAAAAAAATAATTTTTTACTGTCGCAAATTTCAAATCCGCCAGGGATTGCCTTTTCTATAGTAAATTATTCAAAAAATAATTTTCTACTGTCGCAAATTTTAATTACGCCAGGGATTGCCTTTTCTATAGTAAATTATTCAAAAAATAATTTTCTACTGTCGCAAATTTTAAATACGCCAGGGATTGCCTTTTCTATAGTAAATTATTCAAAAAAATAATTTTATACTGTCGCAAATTTTAATTACGCCAGGGATTGCCTTTTCTATAGTAAATTATTCAAAAAATAATTTTTTACTGTCGCAAATTTTAATTACGCCAGGGATTGCCTTTTCTATAGTAAATTATTCAAAAAATAATTTTTTACTGTCGCAAATTTTAAATATCCCAGGGATTGCCTTTTCTGTAGTAAATTATTCAAAAAATAATTTTATACTGTCTCAAATTTTAAATACGCCAGGGATTGCCTTTTCTATAGTAAATTTTGCAAAAAAATAATTTTTTACTGTCGCAAATTTCAAATCCGCCAGGGATTGCCTTTTCTATAGTAAATTATTCAAAAAATAATTTTCTACTGTCGCAAATTTTAATTACGCCAGGGATTGCCTTTTCTATAGTAAATTATTCAAAAAATAATTTTCTACTGTCGCAAATTTTAAATACGCCAGGGATTGCCTTTTCTATAGTAAATTATTCAAAAAAATAATTTTATACTGTCGCAAATTTTAATTACGCCAGGGATTGCCTTTTCTATACTAAATTATTCAAAAAATAATTTTTTACTGTCGCAAATTTTAATTACGCCAGGGATTGCCTTTTCTATAGTAAATTATTCAAAAAATAATTTTCAACTGTCGCAAATTTCAAATCCGCCAGGGATTGCCTTTTCTATAGTAAATTATTCAAAAAATAATTTTCAACTGTCGCAAATTTCAAATCCGCCAGGGACTGCCTTTTCTATAGTAAATTATTCAAAAAATAATTTTATACTGTCGCAAATTTTAATTACGCCAGGGATTGCCTTTTCTATAGTAAATTATTCAAAAAATAATTTTTTACTGTCGCAAATTTTAAATCCGCCAGGGATTGCCTTTTCTATAGTAAATTATTCAAAAAATAATTTTCAACTGTCGCAAATTTTAATTACGCCAGGGATTGCCTTTTCTATAGTAAATTATTCAAAAAATAATTTTCTACTGTCGCAAATTTTAAATATCCCAGGGATTGCCTTTTCTATAGTAAATTATTCAAAAAATAATTTTTTACTATCGCAAGTTTTAATTGCGCCAGGGATTGCCTTTTCTATAGTAAATTATTCAAAAAATAATTTTATACTGTCGCAAA
The DNA here is from genome assembly GCA_963930735.1 of Dioctria linearis. Classification (NCBI taxonomy): domain Eukaryota; kingdom Metazoa; phylum Arthropoda; class Insecta; order Diptera; family Asilidae; genus Dioctria; species Dioctria linearis. The sequence goes on along the minus strand of CAWVNZ010002566.1, from coordinate 23,074 downwards.
TTTTAAATACGCCAGGGATTGCCTTTTCTATAGTAAATTTTGCAAAAAAATAATTTTTTACTGTCGCAAATTTCAAATCCGCCAGGGATTGCCTTTTCTATAGTAAATTATTCAAAAAATAATTTTTTACTATGGCAAGTTTTAATTGCGCCAGGGATTGCCTTTTCTATAGTAAATTATTCAAAAAGTAATTTTCTACTGTCGCAAATTTTAATTACGCCAGGGATTGCCTTTTCTATAGTAAATTATTCAAAAAATAATTTTCAACTGTCGCAAATTTCAAATCCGCCAGGGATTGCCTTTTCTATAGTAATTTATTCAAAAAATAATTTTCTACTGTCGCAAATTTTAATTACGCCAGGGATTGCCTTTTCTATAGTAAATTATTCAAAAAATTATTTTATACTGTCGCAAATTTTAAATACGCCAGGGATTGCCTTTTCTATAGTAAATTTTGCAAAAAAATAATTTTTTCTGTGGCAAATTTCAAATCCGCCAGGGATTGCCTTTTCTATAGTAAATTATTCAAAAAATAATTTTCTACTGTCGCAAATTTTAATTACGCCAGGGATTGCCTTTTCTATAGTAAATTATTCAAAATATAATTTTATACTGTCGCAAATTTTAATTACGCCAGGGATTGCCTTTTCTATAGTAAATTATTCAAAAAATAATTTTCTACTGTCGCAAATTTTAATTACGCCAGGGATTGCCTTTTCTATAGTAAATTATTCAAAAAATAATTTTATACTGTCCCAAATTTTTATTACGCCAGGGATTGCCTTTTCTATAGTAAATTATTCAAAAAATAATTTTATACTGTCGCAAATTTTAATTGCGCCAGGGATTGCCTTTTCTATAGTAAATTATTCAAAAAATAATTTTTTACTGTCGAAAATTTTAAATATCCCAGGGATTGCCTTTTCTATAGTACATTATTCAAAAAATAATTTTCAACTGTCGCAAATTTCAAATCCGCCAGGGATTGCCTTTTCTATAGTAAATTATTCAAAAAATAATTTTATACTGTCGCAAATTTTAATTGCGCCAGGGATTGCCTTTTCTATAGTAAATTCTTCAAAAAATAATTGTATACTGTCGCAAATTTTAATTGCGCCAGGGATTGCCTTTTCTATAGTAAATTATTCAAAAAATAATTTTCTACTGTCGCAAATTTTAATTACGCCAGGGATTGCCTTTTCTATAGTAAATTATTCAAAAAATAATTTTCTACTGTCGCAAATTTTAATTACGCCAGGGATTGCCTTTTCTCTAGTAAATTATTCAAGAAATAATTTTCTACTGTCGCAAATTTTAATTACGCCAGGGATTGCCTTTTCGATAGTAAATTATTCAAAAAATAATTTTATACTGTCGCAAATTTTAATTGCGCCAGGGATTGCCTTTTCTATAGTAAATTATTCAAAAAATAATTTTTTACTGTCGCAAATTTTAATTACGCCAGGGATTGCCTTTTCTATAGTAAATTATTCAAAAAATAATTTTCAACTGTCGCAAATTTTAATTACGCCAGGGATTGCCTTTTCTATAGTAATTTATTCAAAAAATAATTTTCTACTGTCGCAAATTTTAATTACGCCAGGGATTGCCTTTTCTATAGTAAATTATTCAAAAAATAATTTTATACTGTCGCAAATTTTAAATACGCCAGTGATTGCCTTTTCTATAGTAAATTTTGCAAAAAAATAATTTTTTACTGTCGCAAATTTCAAATCCGCCAGGGATTGCCTTTTCTATAGTAAATTATTCAAAAAATAATTTTCTACTATCGCAAATTTTAATTACGCCAGGGATTGCCTTTTCTATAGTAAATTATTCAAAAAATAATTTTATACTGTCGCAAATTTTAATTACGCCAGGGATTGCCTTTTCTATAGTAAATTATTCAAAAAATAATTTTCTACTGTCGCAAATTTTAATTACGCCAGGGATTGCCTTTTCTATAGTAAATTATTCAAAAAATAATTTTATACTGTCGCAAATTTTAATTACGCCAGGGATTGCCTTTTCTATAGTAAATTATTCAAAAAATAATTTTATACTGTCGCAAATTTTAATTGCGCCAGGGATTGCCTTTTCTATAGTAAATTATTCAAAAAATAATTTTTTACTGTCGCAAATTTTAAATATCCCAGGGATTGCCTTTTCTATAGAAAATTATTCAAAAAATAATTTTCAACTGTCGCAAATTTCAATCCGCCAGGGATTGCCTTTTCTATAGTAATTTATTCAAAAAGTAATTTTCTACTGTCGCAAATTTCAAATACGCCAGGGATTGCCTTTTCTATAGTAAATTATTCAAAAAATAATTTTATACTGTCGCAAATTTTAAATACGCCAGGGATTGCCTTTTCTATAGTAAATTTTGCAAAAAAATAATTTTTTACTGTGGCAAATTTCAAATCCGCCAGGGATTGCCTTTTCTATAGTAAATTATTCAAAAAATAATTTTCTACTGTCGCAAATTTTAATTACGCCAGGGATTGCCTTTTCTGTAGTAAATTATTCAAAAAATAATTTTATACTGTCGCAAATTTTAATTACGCCAGTGATTGCCTTTTCTATAGTAAATTATTCAAAAAATAATTTTATACTGTCGCAAATTTTAATTACGCCAGGGATTGCCTTTTCTATAGTAAATTATTCAAAAAATAATTTTTTACTGTCGCAAATTTTAAATATCCCAGGGATTGCCTTTTCTGTAGTAAATTATTCAAAAAATAATTTTATACTGTCGCAAATTTTAAATACGCCAGGGATTGCCTTTTCTATAGTAAATTTTGCAAAAAAATAATTTTTTACTGTCGCAAATTTCAAATCCGCCAGGGATTGCCTTTTCTATAGTAAATTATTCTAAAAATAATTTTCTACTGTCGCAAATTTTAATTACGCCAGGGATTGCCTTTTCTATAGTAAATTATTCAAAAAATAATTTTATACTGTCGCAAATTTTAATTACGCCAGGGATTGCCTTTTCTATAGTAAATTATTCAAAAAATAATTTTATACTGTCGCAAATTTTAATTGCGCCAGGGATTGCCTTTTCTATAGTAAATTATTCAAAAAATAATTTTTTACTGTCGCAAATTTTAAATATCCCAGGGATTGCCTTTTCTATAGAAAATTATTCAAAAAATAATTTTCAACTGTCGCAAATTTCAAATCCGCCAGGGATTGCCTTTTCTATAGTAATTTATTCAAAAAGTAATTTTCTACTGTCGCAAATTTCAAATACGCCAGGGATTGCCTTTTCTATAGTAAATTATTCAAAAAATAATTTTATACTGTCGCAAATTTTAAATACGCCAGGGATTGCCTTTTCTATAGTAAATTTTGCAAAAAAATAATTTTTTACTGTGGCAAATTTCAAATCCGCCAGGGATTGCCTTTTCTATAGTAAATTATTCAAAAAATAATTTTCTACTGTCGCAAATTTTAATTACGCCAGGGATTGCCTTTTCTGTAGTAAATTATTCAAAAAATAATTTTATACTGTCGCAAATTTTAATTACGCCAGTGATTGCCTTTTCTATAGTAAATTATTCAAAAAATAATTTTATACTGTCGCAAATTTTAATTACGCCAGGGATTGCCTTTTCTATAGTAAATTATTCAAAAAATAATTTTTTACTGTCGCAAATTTTAAATATCCCAGGGATTGCCTTTTCTGTAGTAAATTATTCAAAAAATAATTTTATACTGTCGCAAATTTTAAATACGCCAGGGATTGCCTTTTCTATAGTAAATTTTGCAAAAAAATAATTTTTTACTGTCGCAAATTTCAAATCCGCCAGGGATTGCCTTTTCTATAGTAAATTATTCTAAAAATAATTTTCTACTGTCGCAAATTTTAATTACGCCAGGGATTGCCTTTTCTATAGTAAATTATTCAAAAAATAATTTTCTACTGTCGCAAATTTTAAATACGCCAGGGATTGCCTTTTCTATAGTAAATTATTCAAAAAAATAATTTTATACTGTCGCAAATTTTAATTACGCCAGGGATTGCCTTTTCTATAGTAAATTATTCAAAAAATAATTTTTTACTGTCGCAAATTTTAATTACGCCAGGGATTGCCTTTTCTATAGTAAATTATTCAAAAAATAATTTTCAACTGTCGCAAATTTCAAATCCGCCAGGGATTGCCTTTTCTATAGTAAATTATTCAAAAAATAATTTTCAACTGTCGCAAATTTCAAATCCGCCAGGGACTGCCTTTTCTATAGTAAATTATTCAAAAAATAATTTTATACTGTCGCAAATTTTAATTACGCCAGGGATTGCCTTTTCTATAGTAAATTATTCAAAAAATAATTTTTTACTGTCGCAAATTTTAAATCCGCCAGGGATTGCCTTTTCTATAGTAAATTATTCAAAAAATAATTTTCAACTGTCGCAAATTTTAATTACGCCAGGGATTGCCTTTTCTATAGTAAATTATTCAAAAAATAATTTTCTACTGTCGCAAATTTTAAATATCCCAGGGATTGCCTATTCTATAGTAAATTATTCAAAAAATAATTTTTTACTATCGCAAGTTTTAATTGCGCCAGGGATTGCCTTTTCTATAGTAAATTATTCAAAAAATAATTTTCAACTGTCGCAAATTTCAAATCCGCCAGGGATTGCCTTTTCTATAGTACATTATTCAAAAAATAATTTTCAACTGTCGCAAATTTCAAATCCGCCAGGGATTGCCTTTTCTATAGTAAATTATTCAAAAAATAATTTTATACTGTCGCAAATTTTAATTACGCCAGGGATTGCCTTTCCTATAGTAAATTATTCAAAAAATAATTTTATACTGTCGCAAATTTTAATTGCGCCAGGGATTGCCTTTTCTATAGTAAATTATTCAAAAATAATTTTCAACTGTCGCAAATTTTAATTACGCCAGGGATTGCCTTTTCTATAGTAAATTATTCAAAAAATAATTTTCTAATGTCGCAAATTTCAAATCCGCCAGGGATTGCCTTTTCTATAGTAAATTATTCAAAAAATGATTTTTTACTATCGCAAGTTTTAATTGCGCCAGGGATTGCTTTTTCTATAGTAAATTATTCAAAAAAATAATTTTCAACTGTCGCAAATTTTAATTACGCCAGCGATTGCCTTTTCTATAGTAAATTATTCAAAAAATAATTTTCTACTGACGCAAATTTCAAAACCGCCAGGGATTGCCTTTTCTATAGTAAATTATTCAAAAAATAATTTTATACTGTCGCAAATTTTAATTGCGCCAGGGATTGCGTTTTCTATAGTAAATTATTCAAAAAATAATTTTCTACTGTCGCAAATTTCAAATACGCCAGGGATTGCCTTTTCTATAGTAAACTTTTCAAAAAATAATTTTTTACTGTCGCAAATTTTAATTACGCCAGGGATTGCCTTTTCTATAGTAAATTATTCAAAAAATAATTTTATACTGTCGCAAATTTTAATTACGCCAGGGATTGCCTTTTCTATAGTAAATTATTCAAAAAATAATTTTCTACTGTCGCAAATTTTAATTACGCCAGGGATTGCCTTTTCTATAGTAAATTATTCAAAAAATAGATTTATACTGTCGCAAATTTTAATTGCGCCAGGGATTGCCTTTTCTATAGTAAATTATTCAAAAAATAATTTTCAACTGTCGCAAATTTTAATTACGCCAGGGATTGCCTTTTCTATAGTAAATTATTCAAAAAATAATTTTCAACTGTCGCAAATTTTAATTGCGCCAGGGATTGCCTTTTCTATAGTAAATTATTCAAAAAATAATTTTTTACTGTCGCAAATTTTAAATATCCCAAGGATTGCCTTTTCTATAGTAAATTATTCAAAAAATAATTTTTTACTGTCGGAAATTTTAATTACGCCAGGGATTGCCTTTTCTATAGTAAATTATTCAAAAAATAATTTTCTACTGTCGCAAATTTCAAATCCGCCAGGGATTGCCTTTTCTATAGTAAATTATTCAAAAAATAATTTTTTGCTATGACAAGTTTTAATTGCGCCAGGGACTGCCTTTTCTATAGTAAATTATTCAAAAAATAATTTTCTACTGTCGCAAATTTTAATTACGCCAGGGATTGCCTTTTCTATAGTAAATTATTCAAAAAATAATTTTCAACTGTCGCAAATTTCAAATCCGCCAGGGATTGCCTTTTCTATAGTAATTTATTCAAAAAATAATTTTCTACTGTCTCAAATTTTAATTACGCCAGGGATTGCCTTTTCTATAGTAAATTATTCAAAAAATAATTTTATACTGTCGCAAATTTTAAATACGCCAGGGATTGCCTTTTCTATAGTAAATTTTGCAAAAAAATAATTTTTTACTGTGGCAAATTTCAAATCCGACAGGGATTGCCTTTTCTATAGTAAATTATTCAAAAAATAATTTTCTACTGTCGCAAATTTTAATTACGCCAGGGATTGCCTTTTCTATAGTAAATTATTCAAAAAATAATTTTATACTGTCGCAAATTTTAATTACGCCAGGGATTGCCTTTTCTATAGTAAATTATTCAAAAATAATTTTCTACTGTCGCAAATTTTAATTACGCCAGGGATTGCCTTTTCTATAGTAAATTATTCAAAAAATAATTTTATACTGTCGCAAATTTTAATTACGCCAGGGATTGCCTTTTCTATAGTAAATTATTCAAAAAATAATTTTATACTGTCGCAAATTTTAATTGCGCCAGGGATTGCCTTTTCTATAGTAAATTATTCAAAAAATATTTTTTTACTGTCGCAAATTTTAAATATCCTAGGGATTGCCTTTTCTATAGAAAATTATTCAAAAACTAATTTTCAACTGTCGCAAATTTCAAATCCGCCAGGGATTGCCTTGTCTATAGTAATTTATTCAAAAAATAATTTTCTACTGTCGCAAATTTTAATTACGCCAGGGATTGCCTTTTCTATAGTAAATTATTCAAAAAATAATTTTATACTGTCGCAAATTTTAAATACGCCAGGGATTGCCTTTTCTATAGTAAATTTTGCAAAAAAATAATTTTTTACTGTGGCAAATTTCAAATCCGCCAGGGATTGCCTTTTCTATAGTAAATTATTCAAAAAATAATTTTCTACTGTCGCAAATTTTAATTACGCCAGGGATTGCCTTTTCTATAGTAAATTATTCAAAAAATAATTTTATACTGTCGCAAATTTTAATTACGCCAGTGATTGCCTTTTCTATAGTAAATTATTCAAAAAATAATTTTATATTGTCGCAAATTTTAATTGCGCCAGGGATTGCCTTTTCTATAGTAAATTATTCAAAAAATAATTTTTTACTGTCGCAAATTTTAAATATCCCAGGGATTGCCTTTTCTATAGTAAATTATTCAAAAAATAATTTTATACTGTCGCAAATTTTAAATACGCCAGGGATTGCCTTTTCTATAGTAAATTTTGCAAAAAAATAATTTTTTACTGTCGCAAATTTCAAATCCGCCAGGGATTGCCTTTTCTATAGTAAATTATTCAAAAAATAATTTTCTACTGTCGCAAATTTTAATTACGCCAGGGATTGCCTTTTCTATAGTAAATTATTCAAAAAATAATTTTCTACTGTCGCAAATTTTGAATACGCCAGGGATTGCCTTTTCTATAGTAAATTATTCAAAAAATAATTTTATACTGTCGCAAATTTTAATTACGCCAGGGATTGCCTTTTCTATAGTAAATTATTCAAAAAATAATTTTTTACTGTCGCAAATTTTAATTACGCCAGGGATTGCCTTTTCTATAGTAAATTATTCAAAAAATAATTTTCAACTGTCGCAAAATTCAAATCCGCCAGGGATTGCCTTTTCTATAGTAAATTATTCAAAAAATAATTTTCAAATGTCGCAAATTTCAAATCCGCCAGGGACTGCCTTTTCTATAGTAAATTATTCAAAAAATAATTTTATACTGTCGCAAATTTTAATTACGCCAGGGATTGCCTTTTCTATAGTAAATTATTCAAAAAATAATTTTTTACTGTCGCAAATTTTAAATCCGCCAGGGATTGCCTTTTCTATAGTAAATTATTCAAAAAATAATTTTCAACTGTCGCAAATTTTAATTACGCCAGGGATTGCCTTTTCTATAGTAAATTATTCAAAAAATAATTTTCTACTGTCGCAAATTTTAAATATCCCAGGGATTGCCTTTTCTATAGTAAATTATTCAAAAAATAATTTTTTACTATCGCAAGTTTTAATTGCGCCAGGGATTGCCTTTTCTATAGTAAATTATTCAAAAAATAATTTTCAACTGTCGCAAATTTCAAATCCGCCAGGGATTGCCTTTTCTATAGTACATTATTCAAAAAATAATTTTCAACTGTCGCAAATTTCAAATCCGCCAGGGATTGCCTTTTCTATAGTAAATTATTCAAAAAATAATTTTATACTGTCGCAAATTTTAATTACGCCAGGGATTGCCTTTTCTATAGTAAATTATTCAAAAAATAATTTTCAACTGTCGCAAATTTCAAATCCGCCAGGGATTGCCTTTTCTATAGTAAATTATTCAAAAAATAATTTTATACTGTCGCAAATTTTAATTACGCCAGGGATTGCCTTTTCTATAGTAAATTATTCAAAAAATAATTTTCTACTGTCGCAAATTTTAATTACGCCAGGGATTGCCTTTTCTATAGTAAATTATTCAAAAAATAATTTTTTACTGTCGCTAATTTTAATTACGCCAGGGATTGCCTTTTTTATAGTAAGTTATTCAAAAAATAATTTTATACTGTCGCAAATTTTAATTACGGCAGGGATTGCCTTTTCTATAGTAAATTATTCAAAAAATAATTTTCAACTGTCGCAAATTTTAATTACGCCAGGGATTTCCTTTTCTATAGTAAATTATTCAAAAAATAATTTTCTACTGTCGCAAATTTTAATTGCGCCAGGGATTGCCTTTTCTATAGTAAATTATTCAAAAAATAATTTTCAACTGTCGCAAATTTTAATTACGCCAGGGATTGCCTTTTCTATAGTAAATTATTCAAAAAATAATTTTCAACTGTAGCAAATTTTAATTACGCCAGGGATTGCCTTTTCTATAGTAAATTATTCAAAAAATAATTTTCTACTGTCGCAAAATGTAATTGCGCCAGGGATTGCCTTTTCTATAGTAAATTATTCAAAAAATAATTTTATACTGTCGCAAATTTTAATTACGCCAGGGATTGCCTTTTCTATAGTAAATTATTCAAAAAATAATTTTCTACTGTCGCAAATTTTAATTACGCCAGGGATTGCCTTTTCTATAGTAAATTACTCAAAAAATAATTTTCAACTGTCGCAAATTTCAAATCCGCCAGGGATTGCCTTTTCTATAGTAAATTATTCAAAAAATAATTTTATACTGTCGCAAATTTTAATTGCGCCAGGGATTGCCTTTTCTATAGTAAATTATTCAAAAAATAATTTTTTACTGTCGCAAATTTTAAATATCCCCGGGATTGCCTTTTCAATAGTAAATTATTCAAAAAATAATTTTCTACTGTCGCAAATTTTAATTACGCCAGGGATTGCCTTTTCTATAGTAAATTATTCAAAAAATAATTTTTTACTGTCGCTAATTTTAATTACGCCAGGGATTGCCTTTTTTATAGTAAGTTATTCAGAAAATAATTTTATACTGTCGCAAATTTTAATTACGCCAGGGATTGCCTTTTCTATAGTAAATTATTCAAAAAATAATTTTCTACTGTCGCAAATTTTAATTACGCCAGGGATTGCCTTTTCTATAGTAAATTACTCAAAAAATAATTTTCAACTGTCGCAAATTTCAAATCCGCCAGGGATTGCCTTTTCTATAGTAATTTATTCAAAAAATAATTTTATACTGTCGCAAATTTTAATTGCGCCAGGGATTGCCTTTTCTATAGTAAATTATTCAAAAAATAATTTTTTACTGTCGCAAATTTTAAATATCCCCGGGATTGCCTTTTCAATAGTAAATTATTCAAAAAATAATTTTCAACTGTCGCAAATTTCAAATCCGCCAGGGATTGCCTTTTCTATAGTAAACTTTTCAAAAAATAATTTTTTACTGTCGCAAATTTTAATTACGCCAGGGATTGCCTTTTCTATAGTAAATTATTCAAAAAATAATTTTATACTGTCGCAAATTTTAATTACGCCAGGGATTGCCTTTTCTATAGTAAACTATTCAAAAAATAATTTTATACTGTCTAAAATGTTAATTGCGCCAGGGATTGCCTTTTCTATAGTAAATTATTCAAAAAATAATTTTTTACTGTCGCAAATTTTAATTACGCCAGTGATTGCCTTTTCTATAGTAAATTATTCAAAAAATAATTTTATACTGTCGCAAATTTTAATTGCGCCAGGGATTGCCTTTTCTATAGTAAATTATTCAAAAAATAATTTTTTACTGTCGCAAATTTTAAATATCCCAGGGATTGCCTTTTCTATAGTAAATTATTCAAAAAATAATTTTATACTGTCGCAAATTTTAAATACGCCAGGGATTGCCTTTTCTATAGTAAATTTTGCAAAAAAATAATTTTTACTGTCGCAAATTGCAAATCCGCCAGGGATTGCCTTTTCTATAGTAAATTATTCAAAAAATAATTTTCTACTGTCGCAAATTTTAATTACGCCAGGGATTGCCTTTTCTATAGTAAATTATTCAAAAAATAATTTTCTACTGTCGCAAATTTTGAATACGCCAGGGATTGCCTTTTCTATAGTAAATTATTCAAAAAATAATTTTATACTGTCGCAAATTTTAATTACGCCAGGGATTGCCTTTTCTATAGTAAATTATTCAAAAAATAATTTTTTACTGTCGCAAATTTTAATTACGCCAGGGATTGCCTTTTCTATAGTAAATTATTCAAAAAATAATTTTCAACTGTCGCAAAATTCAAATCCGCCAGGGATTGCCTTTTCTATAGTAAATTATTCAAAAAATAATTTTCAAATGTCGCAAATTTCAAATCCGCCAGGGACTGCCTTTTCTATAGTAAATTATTCAAAAAATAATTTTATACTGTCGCAAATTTTAATTACGCCAGGGATTGCCTTTTCTATAGTAAATTATTCAAAAAATAATTTTTTACTGTCGCAAATTTTAAATCCGCCAGGGATTGCCTTTTCTATAGTAAATTATTCAAAAAATAATTTTCAACTGTCGCAAATTTTAATTACGCCAGGGATTGCCTTTTCTATAGTAAATTATTCAAAAAATAATTTTCTACTGTCGCAAATTTTAAATATCCCAGGGATTGCCTTTTCTATAGTAAATTATTCAAAAAATATTTTTTTACTATCGCAAATTTTAATTGCGCCAGGGATTGCCTTTCTATAGTAAATTATTCAAAAAATAATTTTCAACTGTCGCAAATTTCAAATCCGCCAGGGATTGCCTTTTCTATAGTACATTATTCAAAAAATAATTTTCAACTGTCGCAAATTTCAAATCCGCCAGGGATTGCCTTTTCTATAGTAAATTATTCAAAAAATAATTTTATACTGTCGCAAATTTTAATTACGCCAGGGATTGCCTTTTCTATAGTAAATTATTCAAAGAATAATGTTTTACTGTCGCAAATTTTAAATCCGCCAGGGATTGCATTTTCTATAGTAAACTTTTCAAAAAATAATTTTCTACTGTCGCAAATTTTAATTACGCCAGGGATTGCCTTTTCTATAGGAAATTATTCAAAAAATAATTTTCAACTCTCGCAAATTTCAAATCCGCCAGGGATTGCCTTTTCTATAGTAAATTATTCAAAAAATAATTTTCAACTGTCGCAAATTTCAAATCCGCCAGGGATTGCCTTTTCTATAGTAAATTATTCAAAAAATAATTTTATACTGTCGCAAATTTTAATTACGCCAGGGATTGCCTTTTCTATAGTAAATTATTCAAAAAATAATTTTCTACTGTCGCAAATTTTAATTACGCCAGGGATTGCCTTTTCTATAGTAAATTATTCAAAAAATAATTTTTTACTGTCGCTAATTTTAATTACGCCAGGGATTGCCTTTTTTATAGTAAGTTATTCAAAAAATAATTTTATACTGTCGCAAATTTTAATTACGGCAGGGATTGCCTTTTCTATAGTAAATTATTCAAAAAATAATTTTCAACTGTCGCAAATTTTAATTACGCCAGGGATTTCCTTTTCTATAGTAAATTATTCAAAAAATAATTTTCTACTGTCGCAAATTTTAATTGCGCCAGGGATTGCCTTTTCTATAGTAAATTATTCAAAAAATAATTTTCAACTGTCGCAAATTTTAATTACGCCAGGGATTGCCTTTTCTATAGTAAATTATTCAAAAAATAATTTTCAACTGTAGCAAATTTTAATTACGCCAGGGATTGCCTTTTCTATAGTAAATTATTCAAAAAATAATTTTCTACTGTCGCAAAATGTAATTGCGCCAGGGATTGCCTTTTCTATAGTAAATTATTCAAAAAATAATTTTATACTGTCGCAAATTTTAATTACGCCAGGGATTGCCTTTTCTATAGTAAATTATTCAAAAAATAATTTTCTACTGTCGCAAATTTTAATTACGCCAGGGATTGCCTTTTCTATAGTAAATTACTCAAAAAATAATTTTCAACTGTCGCAAATTTCAAATCCGCCAGGGATTGCCTTTTCTATAGTAAATTATTCAAAAAATAATTTTATACTGTCGCAAATTTTAATTGCGCCAGGGATTGCCTTTTCTATAGTAAATTATTCAAAAAATAATTTTTTACTGTCGCAAATTTTAAATATCCCCGGGATTGCCTTTTCAATAGTAAATTATTCAAAAAATAATTTTCTACTGTCGCAAATTTTAATTACGCCAGGGATTGCCTTTTCTATAGTAAATTATTCAAAAAATAATTTTTTACTGTCGCTAATTTTAATTACGCCAGGGATTGCCTTTTTTATAGTAAGTTATTCAAAAAATAATTTTATACTGTCGCAAATTTTAATTACGCCAGGGATTGCCTTTTCTATAGTAAATTATTCAAAAAATAATTTTCTACTGTCGCAAATTTTAATTACGCCAGGGATTGCCTTTTCTATAGTAAATTACTCAAAAAATAATTTTCAACTGTCGCAAATTTCAAATCCGCCAGGGATTGCCTTTTCTATAGTAAATTATTCAAAAAATAATTTTATACTGTCGCAAATTTTAATTGCGCCAGGGATTGCCTTTTCTATAGTAAATTATTCAAAAAATAATTTTTTACTGTCGCAAATTTTAAATATCCCCGGGATTGCCTTTTCAATAGTAAATTATTCAAAAAATAATTTTCAACTGTCGCAAATTTTAATTACGCCAGGGATTGCCTTTTCTATACTAAATTATTCAAAAAATAATTTTTTACTGTCGCAAATTTTAATTACGCCAGGGATTGCCTTTTCTATAGTAAATTATTCAAAAAATAATTTTTTACTATCGCAAGTTTTAATTGCGCCAGGGATTGCCTTTTCTATAGTAAATTATTCAAAAAATAATTTTCAACTGTCGCAAATTTCAAATCCGCCAGGGATTGCCTTTTCTATAGTAAATTATTCAAAAAATAATTTTCAACTGTCGCAAATTTCAGATCCGCCAGGAATTGCCTTTTCTATAGTAAATTATTCAAAAAATAATTTTATACTGTCGCAAATTTTAATTGCGCCAGGGATTGCCTTTTCTATAGTAAATTATTCAAAAAATAATTTTCAACTGTCGCAAATTTCAAATCCGCCAGGGATTGCCTTTTCTATAGTACATTATTCAAAAAATAATTTTCAACTGTCGCAAATTTCAAATCCGCCAGGGATTGCCTTTTCTATAGTAAATTATTCAAAAAATAATTTTATACTGTCGCAAATTTTAATTACGCCAGGGATTGCCTTTTCTATAGTAAATTATTCAAAGAATAATGTTTTACTGTCGCAAATTTTAAATCCGCCAGGGATTGCATTTTCTATAGTAAACTTTTCAAAAAATAATTTTCTACTGTCGCAAATTTTAATTACGCCAGGGATTGCCTTTCCTATAGGAAATTATTCAAAAAAAAATTTTCAACTGTCACAAATTTCAAATCCGCCAGGGATTGCCTTTTCTATAGTAAATTATTCAAAAAATAATTTTCAACTGTCGCAAATTTCAAATCCGCCAGGGATTGCCTTTTCTATAGTAAATTATTCAAAAAATAATTTTATACTGTCGCAAATTTTAATTACGCCAGGGATTGCCTTTTCTATAGTAAATTATTCAAAAAATAATTTTCTACTGTCGCAAATTTTAATTACGCCAGGGATTGCCTTTTCTATAGTAAATTATTCAAAAAATAATTTTTTACTGTCGCTAATTTTAATTACGCCAGGGATTGCCTTTTTTATAGTAAGTTATTCAAAAAATAATTTTATACTGTCGCAAATTTTAATTACGGCAGGGATTGCCTTTTCTATAGTAAATTATTCAAAAAATAATTTTCAACTGTCGCAAATTTTAATTACGCCAGGGATTTCCTTTTCTATAGTAAATTATTCAAAAAATAATTTTCTACTGTCGCAAATTTTAATTGCGCCAGGGATTGCCTTTTCTATAGTAAATTATTCAAAAAATAATTTTCAACTGTCGCAAATTTTAATTACGCCAGGGATTGCCTTTTCTATAGTAAATTATTCAAAAAATAATTTTCAACTGTAGCAAATTTTAATTACGCCAGGGATTGCCTTTTCTATAGTAAATTATTCAAAAAATAATTTTCTACTGTCGCAAAATGTAATTGCGCCAGGGATTGCCTTTTCTATAGTAAATTATTCAAAAAATAATTTTATACTGTCGCAAATTTTAATTACGCCAGGGATTGCCTTTTTTATAGTAAATTATTCAAAAAATAATTTTCTACTGTCGCAAATTTTAATTACGCCAGGGTTTGCCTTTTCTATAGTAAATTACTCAAAAAATAATTTTCAACTGTCGCAAATTTCAAATCCGCCAGGGATTGCCTTTTCTATAGTAAATTATTCAAAAAATAATTTTATACTGTCGCAAATTTTAATTGCGCCAGGGATTGCCTTTTCTATAGTAAATTATTCAAAAAATAATTTTTTACTGTCGCAAATTTTAAATATCCCCGGGATTGCCTTTTCAATAGTAAATTATTCAAAAAATAATTTTCAACTGTCGCAAATTTTAATTACGCCAGGGATTGCCTTTTCTATACTAAATTATTCAAAAAATAATTTTTTACTGTCGCAAATTTTAATTACGCCAGGGATTGCCTTTTCTATAGTAAATTATTCAAAAAATAATTTTTTACTATCGCAAGTTTTAATTGCGCCAGGGATTGCCTTTTCTATAGTAAATTATTCAAAAAATAATTTTCAACTGTCGCAAATTTCAAATCCGCCAGGGATTGCCTTTTCTATAGTAAATTATTCAAAAAATAATTTTCAACTGTCGCAAATTTCAAATCCGCCAGGGATTGCCTTTTCTATAGTAAATTATTCAAAAAATGATTTTCAACTGTCGCAAATTTCAAATCCGCCAGGGATTGCCTTTTCTATAGTAAATTATTCAAAAAATAATTTTATACTGTCGCAAATTTTAATTACGCCAGGGATTGCCTTTTCTATAGTAAATTATTCAAAAAATAATTTTTTACTGTCGCAAATTTTAAATCCGCCAGGGATTGCCTTTTCTATAGGAAACTTTTCAGAAAATAATTTTCAACTGTCGCAAATTTTAATTACGCCAGGGATTGCCTTTTCTTTAGTAAATTATTCAAAAAATAATTTTATACTGTCGCAAATTTTAATTGCGCCAGGGATTGCCTTTTCTATAGTAAATTATTCAAAAAATAATTTTATACTGTCGTAAATTTTAATTACGCCAGGGATTGCCTTTTCTATAGTAAATTTTTCAAAAAATAATTTTATACTGTCGCAAATTTTAATTACGTCAGGGCTTGCCTTTTATATAGTAAATTATTCAAAAAATAATTTTTTACTGTCACAAATTTTAATTACGACAGGGATTGCCTTTTCTATAGTAAATTATTCAAAAAATAATTTTCAACTGTCGCAAATTTTAATTACGCCAGGGATTGCCTTTTCTATAGTAAATTATTCAAAAAATAATTTTTTACTGTCGCAAATTTTAATTACGACAGGGATTGCCTTTTCTATAGTAAATTATTCAAAAAATAATTTTCAACTGTCGCAAATTTTAATTACGCCAGGGATTTCCTTTTCTATAGTAAATTATTCAAAAAATAATTTTATACTGTCGCAAATTTTAATTGCGCCAGGGATTGCCTTTTCTATAGTAAATTATTCAAAAAATAATTTTATACTGTCGCAAATTTTAATTACGCCAGGGATTGCCTTTTCTATACTAAATTATTCAAAAAATAATTTTTTACTGTCGCAAATTTTAATTACGCCAGGGATTGCCTTTTCTATAGTAAATTATTCAAAAAATAATTTTCAACTGTCGCAAATTTCAAATCCGCCAGGGATTGCCTTTTCTATAGTAAATTATTCAAAAAATAATTTTATACTGTCGCAAATTTTAATTACGCCAGGGATTGCCTTTTCTATAGTAAATTATTCAAAAAATAATTTTTTACTGTCGCAAATTTTAAATCCGCCAGGGATTGCCTTTTCTATAGGAAACTTTTCAAAAAATAATTTTCAACTGTCGCAAATTTCAAATCCGCCAGGGAGTGCCTTTTTGATAGTAAATTTTGCAAAAAATAATTTTCAACTGTCGCAAATTTTAATTACGCCAGGGATTGCCTTTTCTATAGTAAATTATTCAAAAAATAATTTTCTACTGTCGCAAATTTCAAATCCGCCAGGGATTGCCTTTTCTATAGTAAATTATTCAAAAAATAATTTTTTACTATCGCAAGTTTTAATTACGCCAGGGATTGCCTTTTCTATACTAAATTATTCAAAAAATAATTTTTTACTGTCGCAAATTTTAATTACGCCAGGGATTGCCTTTTCTATAGTAAATTATTCAAAAAATAATTTTCAACTGTCGCAAATTTCAAATCCGCCAGGGATTGCCTTTTCTATAGTAAATTATTCAAAAAATAATTTTCAACTGTCGCAAATTTCAAATCGCCAGGGATTGCCTTTTCTATAGTAAATTATTCAAAAAATAATTTTATACTGTCGCAAATTTTAATTACGCCAGGGATTGCCTTTTCTATAGTAAATTATTCAAAAAATAATTTTTTACTGTCGCAAATTTTAAATCCGACAGGGATTGCCTTTTCTATAGGAAACTTTTCAAAAAATAATTTTCAACTGTCGCAAATTTCAAATCCGCCAGGGATTGCCTTTTCTATAGTAAATGATTCAAAAAATAATTTTATACTGTCGCAAATTTTAATTACGCCAGGGATTGCCTTTTCTATAGTAAATTATTCAAAAAATAATTTTTTACTGTCGCAAATTTTAATTACGCCAGGGATTGCCTTTTCTATAGTAAACTTTTCAAAAAATAATTTTCACCTGTCGCAAATTTCAAATCCGCCAGGGATTGCCTTTTCTATAGTAAATTTTGCAAAAAATAATTTTCAACTGTCGCAAATTTTAATTACGCCAGGGATTGCCTTTTCTACAGTAAATTATTCAAAAAATAATTTTTTACTGTCGCAAATTTTAATTACGCCAGGGATTGCCTTTTCTATAGTAAATTATTCAAAAAATAATTTTCTACTGTCGCAAATTTCAAATCCGCCAGGGATTGCCTTTTCTATAGTAAATTATTCAAAAAATAATTTTTTACTATCGCAAGTTTTAATTGCGCCAGGGATTGCCTTTTCTATAGTAAATTATTCAAAAAATAATTTTCAACTGTTGCAAATTTTAATTACGTCAGGGATTGCCTTTTCTATAGTAAATTATTCAAAAAATAATTTTCTACTGTCGCAAATTTCAAATCCGCCAGGGATTGCCTTTTCTATAGTAAATTATTCAAAAAATAATTTTATACTGTCGCAAATTTTAATTGCGCCAGGGATTGCCTTTTCTATAGTAAATTATTCAAAAAATAATTTTCTACTGTCGCAAATTTCAAATCCGCCAGGGATTGCCTTTTCTATAGTAAACTTTTCAAAAAATAATTTTTTACTGTCGCAAATTTTAATTACGCCAGGGATTGCCTTTTCTATAGTAAATTATTCAAAAAATAATTTTATACTGTCGCAAATTTTAATTACGCCAGGGATTGCCTTTTCTATAGTAAATTATTCAAAAAATAATTTTATACTGTCGCAAATTTCAAATCCGCCAGGGATTGCCTTTTCTATAGTAAATTATTCAAAAAATAATTTTATACTGTCGCAAATTTTAATTGCGCCAGGGATTGCCTTTTCTATAGTAAATTATTCAAAAAATAATTTTATACTGTCGCAAATTTTAATTGCGCCAGGGATTGCCTTTTCTATAGTAAATTATTCAAAAAATAATTTTCTACTGTCGCAAATTTCAAATCCGCCAGGGATTGCCCTTTCTATAGTAAACTTTTCAAAAAATTATTTTTTACTGTCGCAAATTTTAAGTGCGCCAGGGATTGCCATTTCTATAGTAAATTTTGCAAAAAATAATTTTCTACTGTCGCAAATTTTAATTACGCCAGGGATTGCGTTTTCTATAGTAAATTATTCAAAAAATAATTTTATACTGTCGCAAATTTTAATTGCGCCAGGGATTGCCTTTTCTATAGTAAATTATTCAAAAAATAATTTTATACTGTCGCAAATTTTAATTACGCCAGGGATTGCCTTTTCTATACTAAATTATTCAAAAAATAATTTTTTACTGTCGCAAATTTTAATTACGCCAGGGATTGCCTTTTCTATAGTAAATTATTCAAAAAATAATTTTCAACTGTCGCAAATTTCAAATCCGCCAGGGATTGCCTTTTCTATAGTAAATTATTCAAAAAATAATTTTATACTGTCGCAAATTTTAATTACGCCAGGGATTGCCTTTTCTATAGTAAATTATTCAAAAAATAATTTTTTACTGTCGCAAATTTTAAATCCGCCAGGGATTGCCTTTTCTATAGGAAACATTTCAAAAAATAATTTTCAACTGTCGCAAATTTCAAATCCGCCAGGGAGTGCCTTTTTGATAGTAAATTTTGCAAAAAATAATTTTCAACTGTCGCAAATTTTAATTACGCCAGGGATTGCCTTTTCTATAGTAAATTATTCAAAAAATAATTTTCTACTGTCGCAAATTTTAAATCCGCCAGGGATTGCCTTTTCTATAGGAAACATTTCAAAAAATAATTTTCAACTGTCGCAAATTTCAAATCCGCCAGGGATTGCCTTTTCTATAGTAAATTATTCAAAAAATAATTTTCAACTGTCGCAAATTTCAAATCCGCCAGGGATTGCCTTTTCTATAGTAAATTATTCAAAAAATAATTTTCAACTGTCGCAAATTTCAAATCCGCCAGGGATTGCCTTTTCTATAGTAAATTATTCAATAAATAATTTTATACTGTCGCAAATTTTAATTACGCCAGGGATTGCCTTTTCTATAGTAAATTATTCAAAAAATAATTTTTTACTGTTGCAAATTTTAAATCCGACAGGGATTGCCTTTTCTATAGAAAACTTTTCAAAAAATAATTTTCAACTGTCGCAAATTTCAAATCCGCCAGGGATTGCCTTTTCTATAGTAAATTATTCAAAAAATAATTTTATACTGTCGCAAATTTTAATTACGCCAGGGATTGCCTTTTCTATAGTAAATTATTCAAAAAATAATTTTTTACTGTCGCAAATTTTAATTACGCCAGGGATTGCCTTTTCTATAGTAAACTTTTCAAAAAATAATTTTCAACTGTCGCAAATTTCAAATCCGCCAGGGATTGCCTTTTCTATAGTAAATTTTGCAAAAAATAATTTTCAACTGTCGCAAATTTTAATTACGCCAGGGATTGCCTTTTCTACAGTAAATTATTCAAAAAATAATTTTTTACTGTCGCAAATTTTAATTACGCCAGGGATTGCCTTTTCTATAGTAAATTATTCAAAAAATAATTTTCTACTGTCGCAAATTTCAAATCCGCCAGGGATTGCCTTTTCTATAGTAAATTATTCAAAAAATAATTTTTTACTATCGCAAGTTTTAATTGCGCCAGGGATTGCCTTTTCTATAGTAAATTATTCAAAAAATAATTTTCAACTGTCGCAAATTTTAATTACGTCAGGGATTGCCTTTTCTATAGTAAATTATTCAAAAAATAATTTTCTACTGTCGCAAATTTCAAATCCGCCAGGGATTGCCTTTTCTATAGTAAATTATTCAAAAAATAATTTTATACTGTCGCAAATTTTAATTGCGCCAGGGATTGCCTTTTCTATAGTAAATTATTCAAAAAATAATTTTCTACTGTCGCAAATTTCAAATCCGCCAGGGATTGCCTTTTCTATAGTAAACTTTTCAAAAAATAATTTTTTACTGTCGCAAATTTTAATTACGCCAGGGATTGCCTTTTCTATAGTAAATTATTCAAAAAATAATTTTATACTGTCGCAAATTTTAATTACGCCAGGGATTGCCTTTTCTATAGTAAATTATTCAAAAAATAATTTTATACTGTCGCAAATTTCAAATCCGCCAGGGATTGCCTTTTCTATAGTAAATTATTCAAAAAATAATTTTATACTGTCGCAAATTTTAATTGCGCCAGGGATTGCCTTTTCTATAGTAAATTATTCAAAAAATAATTTTATACTGTCGCAAATTTTAATTGCGCCAGGGATTGCCTTTTCTATAGTAAATTATTCAAAAAATAATTTTCTACTGTCGCAAATTTCAAATCCGCCAGGGATTGCCCTTTCTATAGTAAACTTTTCAAAAAATTATTTTTTACTGTCGCAAATTTTAAGTGCGCCAGGGATTGCCATTTCTATAGTAAATTTTGCAAAAAATAATTTTCTACTGTCGCAAATTTTAATTACGCCAGGGATTGCGTTTTCTATAGTAAATTATTCAAAAAATAATTTTCAAATGTCGCAAATTTTAATTGCGCCAGGGATTGCCTTTGCTATAGTAAATTATTCAAAAAATTATTTTATACTGTCGCAAATTTTAATTACGCCAGGGATTGCCTTTTCTATAGTAAATTATTCAAAAAATAATTTTCTACTGTCGCAAATTTCAAATCCGCCAGGGATTGCCCTTTCTATAGTAAACTTTTCAAAAAATTATTTTTTACTGTCGCAAATTTTAAGTGCGCCAGGGATTGCCATTTCTATAGTAAATTTTGCAAAAAATAATTTTCTACTGTCGCAAATTTTAATTGCGCCAGGGATTGCCTTTGCTATAGTAAATTATTCAAAAAATAATTTTCTACTGTCGCAAATTTTAATTACGCCAGGGATTGCCTTTTCTATAGTAAATTATTCAAAAAATAATTTTTTACTGTCGCAAATTTTAATTACGCCAGGGATTGCCTGTTCTATAGTAAATTATTCAAAAAATAATTTTATACTGTCGCAAATTTTAATTGCGCCAGGGATTGCCTTTTCTATAGTAAATTATTCAAAAAATAATTTTTTACTGTCGCAAACTTTAAATATCCCAGGGATTGCCTTTTCTATAGTAAATTATTCAAAAAATTATTTTATACTGTCGCAAATTTTAATTACGCCAGGGATTGCCTTTTCTATAGTAAATTATTCAAAAAATAATTTTATACTGTCGCAAGTTTTAAATACGCCAGGGATTGCCTTTTCTATAGTAAATTATCCAAAAAATAATTTTCAACTGTCGCAAATTTTAATTACGCCAGGGATTGCCTTTTCTATAGTAAAATATTCAAAAAATAATTTTCAACTGTCGCAAATTTTAATTGCGCCAGGGATTGCCTTTTCTATAGTAAATTATTCAAAAAATAATTTTCAACTGTCGCAAATTTCAAATCCGCCAGGGATTGCCTTTTCTATAGTAAATTATTCAAAAAATAATTTTCAACTGTCGCAAATTTTAATTACGCCAGGGATTGCCTTTCTATAGTAAATTATTCAAAAAATAATTTTCAATTGTCGCAAATTTTAATTACGCCAGGGATTGCCTTTTCTATAGTAAATTATTCAAAAAATAATTTTCTACTGTCGCAAATTTTAAATGCGCCAGGGATTGCCTTTTCTATAGTAAATTATTCAAAAAATAATTTTCAACTGTCGCAAATTTTAATTACGCCAGGGATTGCCTTTTCTATAGTAAATTATTCAAAAAATAATTTTCAACTGTCGCAAATTTTAATTACGCCAGGGATTGCCTTTTCTATAGTAAATTATTCAAAAAATAATTTTCAACTGTCGCAAATTTTAATTACGCCAGGGATTGCCTTTTCTATAGTAAATTATTCAAAAAATAATTTTCAACTGTCGCAAATTTTAATTACGCCAGGGATTGCCTTTTCTATAGTAAATTATTCAAAAAATAATTTTATACTGTCGCAAATTTTAATTACGCCAGGGATTGCCTTTCCTATAGTAAATTATTCAAAAAATAATTTTATACTGTCGCAAATTTTAATTACGCCAGGGATTGCCTTTTCTATAGTAAATTATTCAAAAAATAATTTTATACTGTCGCAAATTTTAATTACGCCAGGGATTGCCTTTTCTATAGTAAATTATTCAAAAAATAATTTTATACTGTCGCAAATTTTAATTGCGCCAGGGATTGCCTTTTCTATAGTAAATTATTCAAAAAATAATTTTATACTGTCGCAAATTTTAATTGCGCCAGGGATTGCCTTTTCTATAGTAAATTATTCAAAAAATAATTTTATACTGTCGCAAATTTTAATTGCGCAAGGGATTGCCTTTTCTATAGTAAATTATTCAAAAAATAATTTTATACTGTCGCAAATTTTAATTGCGCCAGGGATTGCCTTTTCTATAGTAAATTATTCAAAAAATAATTTTCTACTGTCGCAACTTTCAAATCCGCCAGGGATTGCCTTTTCTATAGTAAACTTTTCAAAAAATAATTTTTTACTCTCGCAAATTTTAAGTGCGCCAGGGATTGCC
>CAWVNZ010002565.1:0-72039 GCA_963930735.1 Dioctria linearis | reverse complement strand
CAAATTTTAATTACGCCAGGGATTGCCTTTTCTATAGTAAACTTTTCAAAAAATAATTTTCAACTGTCGCAAATTTTAATTGCGCCAGGGATTGCCTTTTCTATAGTAAATTATTCAAAAAATAATTTTTTACTGTCGCAAATTTTAATTACGCCAGGGATTGCCTTTTCTATAGTAAACTTTGCAAAAAATAAGTTTCAACTGTCGCAAATTTTAATTGCGCCAGGGATTGCCTTTTCTATAGTAAATTATTCAAAAAATAATTTTTTACTGTCGCAAATTTCAAATCCGCCAGGGATTGCCTTTTCTATAGTAAATTATTCAAAAAATAATTTTCTACTGTCGCAAATTTTAAATCCGTCAGGGATTGCCTTTTCTATAGTAAATTTTTAAAAAAATAATTTTCAACTGTCGCAAATTTTAATTACGCCAGGGATTGCCTTTTCTATAGTAAATTATTCAAAAAATATTTTTTACTGTCGCAAATTTTAAGTGTGCCAGGGATTGCCTTTTCTATAGTAAATTTTGCAAAAAATAATTTTCTACTGTCGCAAATTTTAATTACGCCAGGGATTGCCTTTTCTATAGTAAATTATTCAAAAAATAATTTTCAACTGTCGCAAATTTTAATTGCGCCAGGGATTGCCTTTTCTATAGTAAAATATTCAAAAAATAATTTTCAACTGTCGCAAATATTAATTGCGCCAGGGATTGCCTTTTCTATAGTAAATTATTCAAAAAATAATTTTATACTGTCGCAAATTTTAATTACGCCAGGGATTGCCTTTTCTATAGTAAATTATTCAAAAAATAATTTTATACTGTCGCAAATTTTAATTGCGCCAGGGATTGCCTTTTCTATAGTAAATTATTCAAAAAATAATTTTATACTGTCGCAAATTTTAATTGCGCCAGGGATTGCCTTTTCTATAGTAAATTATTCAAAAAATAATTTTCAACTGTCGCAAATTTTAATTACGCCAGGGATTGCCTTTTCTATAGTAAATTATTCAAAAAATAATTTTATACTGTCGCAAATTTTAATTGCGCCAGGGATTGCCTTTTTTATAGTAAATTATTCAAAAAATAATTTTCAACTGTCGCAAATTTTAATTGCGCCAGGGATTGCCTTTTCTAAAGTAAATTATTCAAAAAATAATTTTATACTTTCGCAAATTTTAAATACGCCAGGGATTGCCTTTTCTATAGTAAATTTTGCAAAAAAATAATTTTTTACTGTCGCAAATTTCAAATCCGCCAGGGATTGCCTTTTCTATAGTAAATTATTCAAAAAATAATTTTCTACTGTCGCAAATTTTAATTACGCCAGGGATTGCCTTTTCTATAGTAAATTATTCAAAAAATAATTTTCTACTGTCGCAAATTTTAATTACGCCAGGGATTGCCTTTTCTATAGTAAATTATTCAAAAAATAATTTTTTACTGTCGCAAGTTTTAATTGCGCCAGGGATTGCCTTTTCTATAGTAAATTATTCAAAAAATAATTTTCTACTGTCGCAAATTTCAATTACGCCAGGGATTGCCTTTTCTATAGTAAACTTTTCAAAAAATAATTTTCTACTGTCGCAAATTTTAATTACGCCAGGGATTGCCTTTTCTATAGTAAACTTTTCAAAAAATAATTTTCAACTGTCGCAAATTTTAATTGCGCCAGGGATTGCCTTTTCTATAGTAAATTATTCAAAAAATAATTTTTAACTGTCGCAAATTTTAATTACGCCAGGGATTGCCTTTTCTATAGTAAACTTTGCAAAAAATAAGTTTCAACTGTCGCAAATTTTAATTGCGCCGGGATTTGCCTTTTCTATAGTAAATTATTCAAAAAATAATTTTTTACTGTCGCAAATTTCAAATCCGCCAGGGATTGCCTTTTCTATAGTAAATTATTCAAAAAATAATTTTCTACTGTCGCAAATTTTAAATCCGCCAGGGATTGCCTTTTCTATAGTAAATTCTTCAAAAAATAATTTTCAACTGTCGCAAATTTTAATTGCGCCAGGGATTGCCTTTTCTATAGTAAAATATTCAAAAAATAATTTTCAACTGTCGCAAATATTAATTGCGCCAGGGATTGCCTTTTCTATAGTAAATTATTCAAAAAATAATTTTATACTGTCGCAAATTTTAATTACGCCAGGGATTGCCTTTTCTATAGTAAATTATTCAAAAAATAATTTTATACTGTCGCAAATTTTAATTGCGCCAGGGATTGCCTTTTCTATAGTAAATTATTCAAAAAATAATTTTATACTGTCGCAAATTTTAATTGCGCCAGGGATTGCCTTTTCTATAGTAAATTATTCAAAAAATAATTTTCTACTGTCGCAAATTTTAATTACGCCAGGGATTGCCTTTTCTATAGTAAATTATTCAAAAAATAATTTTCTACTGTCGCAAATTTTAATTACGCCAGGGATTGCCTTTTCTATAGTAAATTATTCAAAAAATAATTTTCAACTGTCGCAAATTTTAATTGCGCCAGGGATTGCCTTTTCTATAGTAAATTATTCAAAAAATAATTTTCAACTGTCGCAAATTTTAATTGCGCCAGGGATTGCCTTTTCTATAGTAAATTATTCAAAAAATAATTTTATACTGTCGCAAATTTTAAATACGCCAGGGATTGCCTTTTCTATAGTAAATTTTGCAAAAAAATAATTTTTTACTGTCGCAAATTTCAAATCCGCCAGGGATTGCCTTTTCTATAGTAAATTATTCAAAAAATACTTTTCAACTGTCGCAAATCTTAATTACGCCAGGGATTGCCTTTTCTATAGTAAATTATTCAAAAAATATTTTTTACTGTCGCAAATTTTAAGTGCGCCAGGGATTGCCTTTTCTATAGTAAATTTTGCAAAAAATAATTTTCTACTGTCGCAAATTTTAATTACGCCAGGGATTGCCTTTTCTATAGTAAATTATTCAAAAAATAATTTTCAACTGTCGCAAATTTTAATTGCGCCAGGGATTGCCTTTTCTATAGTAAAATATTCAAAAAATAATTTTCAACTGTCGCAAATATTAATTGCGCCAGGGATTGCCTTTTCTATAGTAAATTATTCAAAAAATAATTTTATACTGTCGCAAATTTTAATTACGCCAGGGATTGCCTTTTCTATAGTAAATTATTCAAAAAATAATTTTATACTGTCGCAAATTTTAATTGCGCCAGGGATTGCCTTTTCTATAGTAAATTATTCAAAAAATAATTTTATACTGTCGCAAATTTTAATTGCGCCAGGGATTGCCTTTTCTATAGTAAATTATTCAAAAAATAATTTTCAACTGTCGCAAATTTTAATTACGCCAGGGATTGCCTTTTCTATAGTAAATTATTCAAAAAATAATTTTATACTGTCGCAAATTTTAATTGCGCCAGGGATTGCCTTTTCTATAGTAAATTATTCAAAAAATAATTTTCAACTGTCGCAAATTTTAATTGCGCCAGGGATTGCCTTTTCTAAAGTAAATTATTCAAAAAATAATTTTATACTTTCGCAAATTTTAAATACGCCAGGGATTGCCTTTTCTATAGTAAATTTTGCAAAAAAATAATTTTTTACTGTCGCAAATTTCAAATCCGCCAGGGATTGCCTTTTCTATAGTAAATTATTCAAAAAATAATTTTCTACTGTCGCAAATTTTAATTACGCCAGGGATTGCCTTTTCTATAGTAAATTATTCAAAAAATAATTTTCTACTGTCGCAAATTTTAATTACGCCAGGGATTGCCTTTTCTATAGTAAATTATTCAAAAAATAATTTTCTACTGTCGCAAGTTTTAATTGCGCCAGGGATTGCCTTTTCTATAGTAAATTATTCAAAAAATAATTTTCTACTGTCGCAAATTTCAATTACGCCAGGGATTGCCTTTTCTATAGTAAACTTTTCAAAAAATAATTTTCTACTGTCGCAAATTTTAATTACGCCAGGGATTGCCTTTTCTATAGTAAACTTTTCAAAAAATAATTTTCAACTGTCGCAAATTTTAATTGCGCCAGGGATTGCCTTTTCTATAGTAAATTATTCAAAAAATAATTTTTAACTGTCGCAAATTTTAATTACGCCAGGGATTGCCTTTTCTATAGTAAACTTTGCAAAAAATAAGTTTCAACTGTCGCAAATTTTAATTGCGCCGGGATTTGCCTTTTCTATAGTAAATTATTCAAAAAATAATTTTTTACTGTCGCAAATTTCAAATCCGCCAGGGATTGCCTTTTCTATAGTAAATTATTCAAAAAATAATTTTCTACTGTCGCAAATTTTAAATCCGCCAGGGATTGCCTTTTCTATAGTAAATTTTTCAAAAAATAATTTTCAACTGTCGCAAATTTTAATTACGCCAGGGATTGCCTTTTCTATAGTAAATTATTCAAAAAATTATTTTTTACTGTCGCAAATTTTAAGTGCGCCAGGGATTGCCTTTTCTATAGTAAATTTTGCAAAAAATAATTTTCTACTGTCGCAAATTTTAATTACGCCAGGGATTGCCTTTTCTATAGTAAATTATTCAAAAAATAATTTTCTACTGTCGCAAATTTTAATTACGCCAGGGATTGCCTTTTCTATAGTAAATTATTCAAAAAATAATTTTCAACTGTCGCAAATTTTAATTGCGCCAGGGATTGCCTTTTCTATAGTAAATTATTCAAAAAATAATTTTCAACTGTCGCAAATTTTAATTGCACCAGGGATTGCCTTTTCTATAGTAAATTATTCAAAAAATAATTTTATACTGTCGCAAATTTTAAATACGCCAGGGATTGCCTTTTCTATAGTAAATTTTGCAAAAAAATAATTTTTTACTGTCGCAAATTTCAAATCCGCCAGGGATTGCCTTTTCTATAGTAAATTATTCAAAAAATAATTTTCAACTGTCGCAAATTTTAATTGCGCCAGGGATTGCCTTTTCTATAGTAAATTATTCAAAAAATGATTTTATACTGTCGCAAATTTTAAATACGCCAGGGATTGCATTTTCTATAGTAAATTTAGCAAAAAAATAATTTTTTACTGTCGCAAATTTCAAATCCGACAGGGATTGCCTTTTCTATAGTAAATTATTCAAAAAATAATTTTCTACTGTCGCAAATTTTAATTACGCCAGGGATTGCCTTTTCTATAGTAAATTATTCAAAAAATAATTTTCAACTGTCGCAAATTTTAATTGCGCCAGGGATTGCCTTTTCTATAGTAAATTATTCAAAAAATAATTTTTTACTGTCGCAAATTTTAAGTGCGCCAGGGATTGCCTTTTCTATAGTAAATTATTCAAAAAATAATTTTCAACTGTCGCAAATTTTAATTACGCCAGGGATTGCCTTTTCTATAGTTAATTTTGCAAAAAAATAATTTTTTACTGTCGCAAATTTCAAATCCGCCAGGGATTGCCTTTTCTATAGTAAATTATTCAAAAAATAATTTTCTACTGTCGCAAATTTTAATTACGCCAGGGATTGCCTTTTCTATAGTAAATTATTCAAAAAATAATTTTATACTGTCGCAAATTTTAATTGCGCCAGGGATTGCCTTTTCTATAGTAAATTATTCAAAAAATAATTTTCAACTGTCGCAAATTTTAATTGCGCCAGGGATTGCCTTTTCTATAGTAAATTATTCAAAAAATAATTTTATACTTTCGCAAATTTTAAATACGCCAGGGATTGCCTTTTCTATAGTAAATTTTGCAAAAAAATAATTTTTTACTGTCGCAAATTTCAAATCCGCCAGGGATTGCCTTTTCTATAGTAAATTATTCAAAAAATAATTTTCTACTGTCGCAAATTTTAATTACGCCAGGGATTGCCTTTTCTATAGTAAATTATTCAAAAAATAATTTTCAACTATCGCAAATTTTAATTGCGCCAGGGATTGCCTTTTCTATAGTAAATTATTCAAAAAATAATTTTTTACTGTCGCAAATTTTAAGTGCGCCAGGGATTGCATTTTCTATAGTAAATTATTCAAAACATAATTTTCAACTGTCGCAAATTTTAATTACGCCAGGGATTGCCTTTTCTATAGTAAATTTTGCAAAAAAATAATTTTTTACTGTCGCAAATTTTAAATATCCCAGGGATTGCCTTTTCTATAGTAAATTTCTCACAAATTAATTTTTTACTGTCGCAACTTTTAAATACGCCAGGGATTGCCTTTTCTATAGTAAATTATTCAAAAAATAATTTTCCACTGTCGCAAATTTTAATTACGCCAGGGATTGCCTTTTCTATAGTAAATTATTCAAAAAATAATTTTCTACTGTCGCAAGTTTTAATTGCGCCAGGGATTGCCTTTTCTATAGTAAATTATTCAAAAAATAATTTTCTACTGTCGCAAATTTCAATTACGCCAGGGATTGCCTTTTCTATAGTAAACTTTTCAAAAAATAATTTTCTACTGTCGCAAATTTTAATTACGCCAGGGATTGCCTTTTCTATAGTAAACTTTTCAAAAATAATTTTCAACTGTCGCAAATTTTAATTGCGCCAGGGATTGCCTTTTCTATAGTAAATTATTCAAAAAATAATTTTTTACTGTCGCAAATTTTAATTACGCCAGGGATTGCCTTTTCTATAGTAAACTTTGCAAAAAATAAGTTTCAACTGTCGCAAATTTTAATTGCGCCAGGGATTGCCTTTTCTATAGTAAATTATTCAAAAAAATAATTTTTTACTGTCGCAAATTTCAAATCCGCCAGGGATTGCATTTTCTATAGTAAATTATTCAAAAAATAATTTTCTACTGTCGCAGATTTTAAATCCGTCAGGGATTGCCTTTTCTATAGTAAATTTTCAAAAAATAATTTTCAACTGTCGCAAATTTTAATTACGCCAGGGATTGCCTTTTCTATAGTAAATTATTCAAAAAATAATTTTTTACTGTCGCAAATTTTAAGTGCGCCAGGGATTGCCTTTTCTATAGTAAATTTTGCAAAAAATAATTTTCTACTGTCGCAAATTTTAATTACGCCAGGGATTGCCTTTTCTATAGTAAATTATTCAAAAAATAATTTTCAACTGTCGCAAATTTTAATTGCGCCAGGGATTGCCTTTTCTATAGTAAATTATTCAAAAAATAATTTTCAACTGTCGCAAATTTTAATTGCGCCAGGGATTGCCTTTTCTATAGTAAATTATTCAAAAAATAATTTTATACTGTCGCAAATTTTAATTACGCCAGGGATTGCCTTTTCTATAGTAAATTATTCAAAAAATAATTTTATACTGTCGCAAATTTTAATTGCGCCAGGGATTGCCTTTTCTATAGTAAATTATTCAAAAAATAATTTTATACTGTCGCAAATTTTAATTGCGCCAGGGATTGCCTTTTCTATAGTAAATTATTCAAAAAATAATTTTCAACTGTCGCAAATTTTAATTACGCCAGGGATTGCCTTTTCTATAGTAAATTATTCAAAAAATAATTTTATACTGTTGCAAATTTTAATTGCGCCAGGGATTGCCTTTTCTATAGTAAATTATTCAAAAAATAATTTTCAACTATCGCAAATTTTAATTGCGCCAGGGATTGCCTTTTCTATAGTAAATTATTCAAAAAATAATTTTATACTTTCGCAAATTTTAAATACGCCAGGGATTGCCTTTTCTATAGTAAATTTTGCAAAAAAATAATTTTTTACTGTCGCAAATTTCAAATCCGCCAGGGATTGCCTTTTCTATAGTAAATTATTCAAAAAATAATTTTCTACTGTCGCAAATTTTAATTACGCCAGGGATTGCCTTTTCTATAGTAAATTATTCAAAAAATAATTTTCAACTATCGCAAATTTTAATTGCGCCAGGGATTGCCTTTTCTATAGTAAATTATTCAAAAAATAATTTTTTACTGTCGCAAATTTTAAGTGCGCCAGGGATTGCCTTTTCTATAGTAAATTATTCAAAACATAATTTTCAACTGTCGCAAATTTTAATTACGCCAGGGATTGCCTTTTCTATAGTAAATTTTGCAAAAAAATAATTTTTTACTGTCGCAAATTTTAAATATCCCAGGGATTGCCTTTTCTATAGTAAATTTCTCACAAATTAATTTTTTACTGTCGCAAATTTTAAATACGCCAGGGATTGCCTTTTCTATAGTAAATTATTCAAAAAATAATTTTCTACTGTCGCAAATTTTAATTACGCCAGGGATTGCCTTTTCTATAGTAAATTATTCAAAAAATAATTTTCTACTGTCGCAAGTTTTAATTGCGCCAGGGATTGCCTTTTCTATAGTAAATTATTCAAAAAATAATTTTCTACTGTCGCAAATTTCAATTACGCCAGGGATTGCCTTTTCTATAGTAAACTTTTCAAAAAATACTTTTCTACTGTCGCAAATTTTAATTACGCCAGGGATTGCCTTTTCTATAGTAAACTTTTCAAAAATTATTTTCAACTGTCGCAAATTTTAATTGCGCCAGGGATTGCCTTTTCTATAGTAAATTATTCAAAAAATAATTTTTAACTGTCGCAAATTTTAATTACGCCAGGGATTGCCTTTTCTATAGTAAACTTTGCAAAAAATAAGTTTCAACTGTCGCAAATTTTAATTGCGCCAGGGATTGCCTTTTCTATAGTAAATTATTCAAAAAATAATTTTTTACTGTCGCAAATTTCAAATCCGCCAGGGATTGCCTTTTCTATAGTAAATTATTCAAAAAATAATTTTCTACTGTCGCAAATTTTAAATCCGCCAGGGATTGCCTTTTCTATAGTAAATTTTTCAAAAAATAATTTTCAACTGTCGCAAATTTTAATTACGCCAGAGATTGCCTTTTCTATAGTAAATTATTCAAGAAATAATTTTTTACTGTCGCAAATTTTAAGTGCGCCAGGGATTGCCTTTTCTATAGTAAATTATTCAAAAAATAATTTTATACTTTCGCAAATTTTAAATACGCCAGGGATTGCCTTTTCTATAGTAAATTTTGCAAAAAAATAATTTTTTACTGTCGCAAATTTCAAATCCGCCAGGGATTGCCTTTTCTATAGTAAATTATTCAAAAAATAATTTTCTACTGTCGCAAATTTTAATTACGCCAAGGATTGCCTTTTCTATAGTAAATTATTCAAAAATAATTTTCAACTATCGCAAATTTTAATTGCGCCAGGGATTGCCTTTTCTATAGTAAATTATTCAAAAAATAATTTTTTACTGTCGCAAATTTTAAGTGCGCCAGGGATAGCCTTTTCTATAGTAAATTATTCAAAACATAATTTTCAACTGTCGCAAATTTTAATTACGCCAGGGATTGCCTTTTCTATAGTAAATTTTGCAAAAAAATAATTTTTTACTGTCGCAAATTTTAAATATCCCAGGGATTGCCTTTTCTATAGTAAATTTCTCACAAATTAATTTTTTACTGTCGCAAATTTTAAATACGCCAGGGATTGCCTTTTCTATAGTAAATTATTCAAAAAATAATTTTCTACTGTCGCAAATTTTAATTACGCCAGGGATTGCCTTTTCTATAGTAAATTATTCAAAAAATAATTTTCTACTGTCGCAAGTTTTAATTGCGCCAGGGATTGCCTTTTCTATAGTAAATTATTCAAAAAATAATTTTCTTCTGTCGCAAATTTCAATTACGCCAGGGATTGCCTTTTCTATTGTAAACTTTTCAAAAAATAATTTTCTACTGTCGCAAATTTTAATTACGCCAGGGATTGCCTTTTCTATAGTAAACTTTTCAAAAAATTATTTTCAACTGTCGCAAATTTTAATTGCGCCAGGGATTGCCTTTTCTATAGTAAATTATTCAAAAAATAATTTTTAACTGTCGCAAATTTTAATTACGCCAGGGATTGCCTTTTCTATAGTAAGCTTTGCAAAAAATAAGTTTCAACTGTCGCAAATTTTAATTGCGCCAGGGATTGCCTTTTCTATAGTAAATTATTCAAAAAATAATTTTTTACTGTCGCAAATTTCAAATCCGCCAGGGATTGCCTTTTCTATAGTAAATTATTCAAAAAATAATTTTCTACTGTCGCAAATTTTAAATCCGCCAGGGATTGCCTTTTCTATAGTAAATTTTGCAAAAAATAATTTTCTACTGTCGCAAATTTTAATTACGCCAGGGATTGCCTTTTCTATAGTAAATTATTCAAAAAATAATTTTCTACTGTCGCAAATTTTAATTACGCCAGGGATTGCCTTGTCTATAGTAAATTATTCAAAAAATAATTTTCAACTGTCGCAAATTTTAATTGCGCCAGGGATTGCCTTTTCTATAGTAAATTATTCAAAAAATAATTTTCAACTGTCGCAAATTTTAATTGCGCCAGGGATTGCCTTTTCTATAGTAAATTATTCAAAAAATAATTTTATACTGTCGCAAATTTTAAATACGCCAGGGATTGCCTTTTCTATAGTAAATTTTGCAAAAAAATAATTTTTTACTGTCGCAAATTTCAAATCCGCCAGGGATTGCCTTTTCTATAGTAAATTATTCAAAAAATAATTTTCTACTGTCGCAAATTTTAATTACGCCAGGGATTGCCTTTTCTATAGTAAATTATTCAAAAAATAATTTTCAACTGTCGCAAATTTTAATTGGGCCAGGGATTGCCTTTTCTATAGTAAATTATTCAAAAAATAATTTTTTACTGTCGCAAATTTTAAGTGCGCCAGGGATTGCCTTTTCTATAGTAAATTATTCAAAAAATAATTTTCAACTGTCGCAAATTTTAATTACGCCAGGGATTGCCTTTTCTATAGTAAATTTTGCAAAAAAATAATTTTTTACTGTCGCAAATTTTAAATATCCCAGGGATTGCCTTTTCTATAGTAAATTTCTCACAAATTAATTTTTTACTGTCGCAAATTTTAAATACGGCAGGGATTGCCTTTTCTATAGTAAATTATTCAAAAAATAATTTTCTACTGTCGCAAATTTTAATTACGCCAGGGATTGCCTTTTCTATAGTAAATTATTCAAAAAATAATTTTCAACTGTCGCAAATTTTAATTGCACCAGGGATTGCCTTTTCTATAGTAAATTATTCAAAAAATAATTTTCTACTGTCGCAGATTTTAAATCCGTCAGGGATTGCCTTTTCTATAGTAAATTTTTCAAAAAATAATTTTCAACTGTCGCAAATTTTAATTACGCCAGGGATTGCCTTTTCTATAGTAAATTATTCAAAAAATAATTTTTTACTGTCGCAAATTTTAAGTGCGCCAGGGATTGCCTTTTCTATAGTAAATTTTGCAAAAAATAATTTTCTACTGTCGCAAATTTTAATTACGCCAGGGATTGCCTTTTCTATAGTAAATTATTCAAAAAATAATTTTCAACTGTCGCAAATTTTAATTGCGCCAGGGATTGCCTTTTCTATAGTAAATTATTCAAAAAATAATTTTCAACTGTCGCAAATTTTAATTGCGCCAGGGATTGCCTTTTCTATAGTAAATTATTCAAAAAATAATTTTATACTGTCGCAAATTTTAATTACGCCAGGGATTGCCTTTTCTATAGTAAATTATTCAAAAAATAATTTTATACTGTCGCAAATTTTAATTGCGCCAGGGATTGCCTTTTCTATAGTAAATTATTCAAAAAATAATTTTATACTGTCGCAAATTTTAATTGCGCCAGGGATTGCCTTTTCTATAGTAAATTATTCAAAAAATAATTTTCAACTGTCGCAAATTTTAATTACGCCAGGGATTGCCTTTTCTATAGTAAATTATTCAAAAAATAATTTTATACTGTTGCAAATTTTAATTGCGCCAGGGATTGCCTTTTCTATAGTAAATTATTCAAAAAATAATTTTCAACTATCGCAAATTTTAATTGCGCCAGGGATTGCCTTTTCTATAGTAAATTATTCAAAAAATAATTTTATACTTTCGCAAATTTTAAATACGCCAGGGATTGCCTTTTCTATAGTAAATTTTGCAAAAAAATAATTTTTTACTGTCGCAAATTTCAAATCCGCCAGGGATTGCCTTTTCTATAGTAAATTATTCAAAAAATAATTTTCTACTGTCGCAAATTTTAATTACGCCAGGGATTGCCTTTTCTATAGTAAATTATTCAAAAAATAATTTTCAACTATCGCAAATTTTAATTGCGCCAGGGATTGCCTTTTCTATAGTAAATTATTCAAAAAATAATTTTTTACTGTCGCAAATTTTAAGTGCGCCAGGGATTGCCTTTTCTATAGTAAATTATTCAAAACATAATTTTCAACTGTCGCAAATTTTAATTACGCCAGGGATTGCCTTTTCTATAGTAAATTTTGCAAAAAAATAATTTTTTACTGTCGCAAATTTTAAATATCCCAGGGATTGCCTTTTCTATAGTAAATTTCTCACAAATTAATTTTTTACTGTCGCAAATTTTAAATACGCCAGGGATTGCCTTTTCTATAGTAAATTATTCAAAAAATAATTTTCTACTGTCGCAAATTTTAATTACGCCAGGGATTGCCTTTTCTATAGTAAATTATTCAAAAAATAATTTTCTACTGTCGCAAGTTTTAATTGCGCCAGGGATTGCCTTTTCTATAGTAAATTATTCAAAAAATAATTTTCTACTGTCGCAAATTTCAATTACGCCAGGGATTGCCTTTTCTATAGTAAACTTTTCAAAAAATACTTTTCTACTGTCGCAAATTTTAATTACGCCAGGGATTGCCTTTTCTATAGTAAACTTTTCAAAAAATTATTTTCAACTGTCGCAAATTTTAATTGCGCCAGGGATTGCCTTTTCTATAGTAAATTATTCAAAAAATAATTTTTAACTGTCGCAAATTTTAATTACGCCAGGGATTGCCTTTTCTATAGTAAACTTTGCAAAAAATAAGTTTCAACTGTCGCAAATTTTAATTGCGCCAGGGATTGCCTTTTCTATAGTAAATTATTCAAAAAATAATTTTTTACTGTCGCAAATTTCAAATCCGCCAGGGATTGCCTTTTCTATAGTAAATTATTCAAAAAATAATTTTCTACTGTCGCAAATTTTAAATCCGCCAGGGATTGCCTTTTCTATAGTAAATTTTTCAAAAAATAATTTTCAACTGTCGCAAATTTTAATTACGCCAGAGATTGCCTTTTCTATAGTAAATTATTCAAGAAATAATTTTTTACTGTCGCAAATTTTAAGTGCGCCAGGGATTGCCTTTTCTATAGTAAATTATTCAAAAAATAATTTTATACTTTCGCAAATTTTAAATACGCCAGGGATTGCCTTTTCTATAGTAAATTTTGCAAAAAAATAATTTTTTACTGTCGCAAATTTCAAATCCGCCAGGGATTGCCTTTTCTATAGTAAATTATTCAAAAAATAATTTTCTACTGTCGCAAATTTTAATTACGCCAAGGATTGCCTTTTCTATAGTAAATTATTCAAAAAATAATTTTCAACTATCGCAAATTTTAATTGCGCCAGGGATTGCCTTTTCTATAGTAAATTATTCAAAAAATAATTTTTTACTGTCGCAAATTTTAAGTGCGCCAGGGATAGCCTTTTCTATAGTAAATTATTCAAAACATAATTTTCAACTGTCGCAAATTTTAATTACGCCAGGGATTGCCTTTTCTATAGTAAATTTTGCAAAAAAATAATTTTTTACTGTCGCAAATTTTAAATATCCCAGGGATTGCCTTTTCTATAGTAAATTTCTCACGAAATTAATTTTTTACTGTCGCAAATTTTAAATACGCCAGGGATTGCCTTTTCTATAGTAAATTATTCAAAAAATAATTTTCTACTGTCGCAAATTTTAATTACGCCAGGGATTGCCTTTTCTATAGTAAATTATTCAAAAAATAATTTTCTACTGTCGCAAGTTTTAATTGCGCCAGGGATTGCCTTTTCTATAGTAAATTATTCAAAAAATAATTTTCTACTGTCGCAAATTTCAATTACGCCAGGGATTGCCTTTTCTATTGTAAACTTTTCAAAAAATAATTTTCTACTGTCGCAAATTTTAATTACGCCAGGGATTGCCTTTTCTATAGTAAACTTTTCAAAAAATTATTTTCAACTCTCGCAAATTTTAATTGCGCCAGGGATTGCCTTTTCTATAGTAAATTATTCAAAAAATAATTTTTAACTGTCGCAAATTTTAATTACGCCAGGGATTGCCTTTTCTATAGTAAGCTTTGCAAAAAATAAGTTTCAACTGTCGCAAATTTTAATTGCGCCAGGGATTGCCTTTTCTATAGTAAATTATTCAAAAAATAATTTTTTACTGTCGCAAATTTCAAATCCGCCAGGGATTGCCTTTTCTATAGTAAATTATTCAAAAAATAATTTTCTACTGTCGCAAATTTTAAATCCGCCAGGGATTGCCTTTTCTATAGTAAATTTTGCAAAAAATAATTTTCTACTGTCGCAAATTTTAATTACGCCAGGGATTGCCTTTTCTATAGTAAATTATTCAAAAAATAATTTTCTACTGTCGCAAATTTTAATTACGCCAGGGATTGCCTTGTCTATAGTAAATTATTCAAAAAATAATTTTCAACTGTCGCAAATTTTAATTGCGCCAGGGATTGCCTTTTCTATAGTAAATTATTCAAAAAATAATTTTCAACTGTCGCAAATTTTAATTGCGCCAGGGATTGCCTTTTCTATAGTAAATTATTCAAAAAATAATTTTATACTGTCGCAAATTTTAAATACGCCAGGGATTGCCTTTTCTATAGTAAATTTTGCAAAAAAATAATTTTTTACTGTCGCAAATTTCAAATCCGCCAGGGATTGCCTTTTCTATAGTAAATTATTCAAAAAATAATTTTCTACTGTCGCAAATTTTAATTACGCCAGGGATTGCCTTTTCTATAGTAAATTATTCAAAAAATAATTTTCAACTGTCGCAAATTTTAATTGGGCCCGGGATTGCCTTTTCTATAGTAAATTATTCAAAAAATAATTTTTTACTGTCGCAAATTTTAAGTGCGCCAGGGATTGCCTTTTCTATAGTAAATTATTCAAAAAATAATTTTCAACTGTCGCAAATTTTAATTACGCCAGGGATTGCCTTTTCTATAGTAAATTTTGCAAAAAAATAATTTTTTACTGTCGCAAATTTTAAATATCCAGGGATTGCCTTTTCTATAGTAAATTTCTCACAAATTAATTTTTTACTGTCGCAAATTTTAAATACGGCAGGGATTGCCTTTTCTATAGTAAATTATTCAAAAAATAATTTTCTACTGTCGCAAATTTTAATTACGCCAGGGATTGCCTTTTCTATAGTAAATTATTCAAAAAATAATTTTCAACTGTCGCAAATTTTAATTGCACCAGGGATTGCCTTTTCTATAGTAAATTATTCAAAAAATAATTTTTTTACTGTCGCAAATTTTAATTACGCCAGGGATTGCCTTTTCAATAGTAAACTTTGCAAAAAATAATTTTCAACTGTCGCAAATTTTAATTGCGCCAGGGATTGCCTTTTCTATAGTAAATTATTCAAAAAATATTTTTTTACTGTCGCAAATTACAAATCCGCCAGGGATTGCCTTTTCTATAGTAAATTATTCAAAAAATAATTTTCTACTGTCGCAAATTTTAAATCCGCCAGGGATTGCCTTTTCTATAGTAAATTTTTCAAAAAATAATTTTCAACTGTCGCAAATTTTAATTACGCCAGGGATTGCCTTTTCTATAGTAAATTATTCAAAAAATACTTTTTTACTGTCGCAAATTTTAAGTGCGCCAGGGATTGCCTTTTCTATAGTAAATTTTGCAAAAAATAATTTTCTACTGTCGCAAATTTTAATTACGCCAGGGATTGCCTTTTCTATAGTAAATTATTCAAAAACTAATTTTCAACTGTCGCAAATTTTAATTGCGCCAGGGATTGCCTTTTCTATAGTAAATTATTCAAAAAATAATTTTCTACTGTCTCAAATTTTAATTACGCCAGGGATTGCCTTTTCTATAGTAAATTATTCAAAAAATAATTTTTAACTGTCGCAAATTTTAATTGCGCCAGGGATTGCCTTTTCTATAGTAAATTATTCAAAATATAATTTTATACTGTCGCAATTTTAATTGCGCCAGGGATTGCCTTTTCTATAGTAAATTATTCAAAAAATAATTTTATACTGTCGCAAATTTTAATTGCGCCAGAGATTGCCTTTTCTATAGTAAATTATTCAAAAAATAATTTTCAACTGTCGCAAATTTTAATTACGCCAGGGATTGCCTTTTCTATAGTAAATTATTCAAAAAATAATTTTATACTGTTGCAAATTTTAATTGCGCCAGGGATTGCCTTTTCTATAGTAAATTATTCAAAAAAT
The DNA here is from genome assembly GCA_963930735.1 of Dioctria linearis. Classification (NCBI taxonomy): domain Eukaryota; kingdom Metazoa; phylum Arthropoda; class Insecta; order Diptera; family Asilidae; genus Dioctria; species Dioctria linearis. Next base: position 55,755 of record CAWVNZ010002565.1, on the reverse strand, counting down.
AATTTTCAACTATCGCAAATTTTAATTGCGCCAGGGATTGCCTTTTCTATAGTAAATTATTCAAAAAATAATTTTATACTTTCGCAAATTTTAAATACGCCAGGGATTGCCTTTTCTATAGTAAATTTTGCAAAAAAATAATTTTTTACTGTCGCAAATTTCAAATCCGCCAGGGATTGCCTTTTCTATAGTAAATTATTCAAAAAATAATTTTCTACTGTCGCAAATTTTAATTACGCCAGGGATTGCCTTTTCTATAGTAAATTATTCAAAAAATAATTTTCAACTATCGCAAATTTTAATTGCGCCAGGGATTGCCTTTTCTATAGTAAATTATTCAAAAAATAATTTTTTACTGTCGCAAATTTTAAGTGCGCCAGGGATTGCCTTTTCTATAGTAAATTATTCAAAACATAATTTTCAACTGTCGCAAATTTTAATTACGCCAGGGATTGCCTTTTCTATAGTAAATTTTGCAAAAAAATAATTTTTTACTGTCGCAAATTTTAAATATCCCAGGGATTGCCTTTTCTATAGTAAATTTCTCACAAATTAATTTTTTACTGTCGCAAATTTTAAATACGCCAGGGATTGCCTTTTCTATAGTAAATTATTCAAAAAATAATTTTCTACTGTCGCAAATTTTAATTACGCCAGGGATTGCCTTTTCTATAGTAAATTATTCAAAAAATAATTTTCTACTGTCGCAAGTTTTAATTGCGCCAGGGATTGCCTTTTCTATAGTAAATTATTCAAAAAATAATTTTCTACTGTCGCAAATTTCAATTACGCCAGGGATTGCCTTTTCTATAGTAAACTTTTCAAAAAATACTTTTCTACTGTCGCAAATTTTAATTACGCCAGGGATTGCCTTTTCTATAGTAAACTTTTCAAAAAATTATTTTCAACTGTCGCAAATTTTAATTGCGCCAGGGATTGCCTTTTCTATAGTAAATTATTCAAAAAATGATTTTATACTGTCGCAAATTTTAAATACGCCAGGGATTGCATTTTCTATAGTAAATTATTCAAAAAATAATTTTCTACTGTCGCAAATTTTAATTACGCCAGGGATTGCCTTTTCTATAGTAAATTATTCAAAAAATAATTTTATACTGTCGCAAATTTTAATTGCGCCAGGGATTGCCTTTTCTATAGTAAATTATTCAAAAAATAATTTTCAACTGTCGCAAATTTTAATTGCGCCAGGGATTGCCTTTTCTATAGTAAATTATTCAAAAAATAATTTTATACTTTCGCAAATTTTAAATACGCCAGGGATTGCCTTTTCTATAGTAAATTTTGCAAAAAAATAATTTTTTACTGTCGCAAATTTCAAATCCGCCAGGGATTGGCTTTTCTATAGTAAATTATTCAAAAAATAATTTTCTACTGTCGCAAATTTTAATTACGCCAGGGATTGCCTTTTCTATAGTAAATTATTCAAAAAATAATTTTCAACTATCGCAAATTTTAATTGCGCCAGGGATTGCCTTTTCTATAGTAAATTATTCAAAAAATAATTTTCTACTGTCGCAAATTTCAATTACGCCAGGGATTGCCTTTTCTATAGTAAACTTTTCAAAAAATACTTTTCTACTGTCGCAAATTTCAAATCCGCCAGGGATTGCCTTTTCTATAGTAAATTATTCAAAAAATAATTTTCAACTGTCGCAAATTTTAATTGCGCCAGGGATTGCCTTTTCTATAGTAAATTATTCAAAAAATGATTTTTATACTGTCGCAAATTTTAAATACGCCAGGGATTGCATTTTCTATAGTAAATTTAGCAAAAAAATAATTTTTTACTGTCGCAAATTTCAATCCGACAGGGATTGCCTTTTCTATAGTAAATTATTCAAAAAATAATTTTCTACTGTCGCAAATTTTAATTACGCCAGGGATTGCCTTTTCTATAGTAAATTATTCAAAAAATAATTTTCAACTGTCGCAAATTTTAATTGCGCCAGGGATTGCCTTTTCTATAGTAAATTATTCAAAAAATAATTTTTTACTGTCGCAAATTTTAAGTGCGCCAGGGATTGCCTTTTCTATAGTAAATTATTCAAAAAATAATTTTCAACTGTCGCAAATTTTAATTACGCCAGGGATTGCCTTTTCTATAGTTAATTTTGCAAAAAAATAATTTTTTACTGTCGCAAATTTCAAATCCGCCAGGGATTGCCTTTTCTATAGTAAATTATTCAAAAAATAATTTTATACTGTCGCAAATTTTAATTGCGCCAGGGATTGCCTTTTCTATAGTAAATTATTCAAAAAATAATTTTCAACTGTCGCAAATTTTAATTGCGCCAGGGATTGCCTTTTCTATAGTAAATTATTCAAAAAATAATTTTATACTGTCGCAAATTTTAAATACGCCAGGGATTGCCTTTTCTATAGTAAATTTTGCAAAAAAATAATTTTTTACTGTCGCAAATTTCAAATCCGCCAGGGATTGCCTTTTCTATAGTAAATTATTCAAAAAATAATTTTCTACTGTCGCAAATTTTAATTACGCCAGGGATTGCCCTTTTCTATAGTAAATTATTCAAAAAATAATTTTCAACTATCGCAAATTTTAATTGCGCCAGGGATTGCCTTTTCTATAGTAAATTATTCAAAAAATAATTTTTTACTGTCGCAAATTTTAAGTGCGCCAGGGATTGCATTTTCTATAGTAAATTATTCAAAACATAATTTTCAACTGTCGCAAATTTTAATTACGCCAGGGATTGCCTTTTCTATAGTAAATTTTGCAAAAAAATAATTTTTTACTGTCGCAAATTTTAAATATCCCAGGGATTGCCTTTTCTATAGTAAATTTCTCACAAATTAATTTTTTACTGTCGCAACTTTCAAATACGCCAGGGATTGCCTTTTCTATAGTAAATTATTCAAAAAATAATTTTCCACTGTCGCAAATTTTAATTACGCCAGGGATTGCCTTTTCTATAGTAAATTATTCAAAAAATAATTTTCTACTGTCGCAAGTTTTAATTGCGCCAGGGGATTGCCTTTTCTATAGTAAATTATTCAAAAAATAATTTTCTACTGTCGCAAATTTCAATTACGCCAGGGATTGCCTTTTTCTATAGTAAACTTTTCAAAAAATAATTTTCTACTGTCGCAAATTTTAATTACGCCAGGGATTGCCTTTTCTATAGTAAACTTTTCAAAAAATAATTTTCAACTGTCGCAAATTTTAATTGCGCCAGGGATTGCCTTTTCTATAGTAAATTATTCAAAAAATAATTTTTTACTGTCGCAAATTTTAATTACGCCAGGGATTGCCTTTTCTATAGTAAACTTTGCAAAAAATAAGTTTCAACTGTCGCAAATTTTAATTGCGCCAGGGATTGCCTTTTCTATAGTAAATTATTCAAAAAATAATTTTTTACTGTCGCAAATTTCAAATCCGCCAGGGATTGCCTTTTCTATAGTAAATTATTCAAAAAATAATTTTCTACTGTCGCAGATTTTAAATCCGTCAGGGATTGCCTTTTCTATAGTAAATTTTTCAAAAAATAATTTTCAACTGTCGCAAATTTTAATTACGCCAGGGATTGCCTTTTCTATAGTAAATTATTCAAAAAATAATTTTTTACTGTCGCAAATTTTAAGTGCGCCAGGGATTGCCTTTTCTATAGTAAATTTTGCAAAAAATAATTTTCTACTGTCGCAAATTTTAATTACGCCAGGGATTGCCTTTTCTATAGTAAATTATTCAAAAAATAATTTTCAACTGTCGCAAATTTTAATTGCGCCAGGGATTGCCTTTTCTATAGTAAATTATTCAAAAAATAATTTTCAACTGTCGCAAATTTTAATTGCGCCAGGGATTGCCTTTTCTATAGTAAATTATTCAAAAAATAATTTTATACTGTCGCAAATTTTAATTACGCCAGGGATTGCCTTTTCTATAGTAAATTATTCAAAAAATAATTTTATACTGTCGCAAATTTTAATTGCGCCAGGGATTGCCTTTTCTATAGTAAATTATTCAAAAAATAATTTTATACTGTCGCAAATTTTAATTGCGCCAGGGATTGCCTTTTCTATAGTAAATTATTCAAAAAATAATTTTCAACTGTCGCAAATTTTAATTACGCCAGGGATTGCCTTTTCTATAGTAAATTATTCAAAAAATAATTTTATACTGTTGCAAATTTTAATTGCGCCAGGGATTGCCTTTTCTATAGTAAATTATTCAAAAAATAATTTTCAACTATCGCAAATTTTAATTGCGCCAGGGATTGCCTTTTCTATAGTAAATTATTCAAAAAATAATTTTATACTTTCGCAAATTTTAAATACGCCAGGGATTGCCTTTTCTATAGTAAATTTTGCAAAAAAATAATTTTTTACTGTCGCAAATTTCAAATCCGCCAGGGATTGCCTTTTCTATAGTAAATTATTCAAAAAATAATTTTCTACTGTCGCAAATTTTAATTACGCCAGGGATTGCCTTTTCTATAGTAAATTATTCAAAAAATAATTTTCAACTATCGCAAATTTTAATTGCGCCAGGGATTGCCTTTTCTATAGTAAATTATTCAAAAAATAATTTTTTACTGTCGCAAATTTTAAGTGCGCCAGGGATTGCCTTTTCTATAGTAAATTATTCAAAACATAATTTTCAACTGTCGCAAATTTTAATTACGCCAGGGATTGCCTTTTCTATAGTAAATTTTGCAAAAAAATAATTTTTTACTGTCGCAAATTTTAAATATCCCAGGGATTGCCTTTTCTATAGTAAATTTCTCACAAATTAATTTTTTACTGTCGCAAATTTTAAATACGCCAGGGATTGCCTTTTCTATAGTAAATTATTCAAAAAATAATTTTCTACTGTCGCAAATTTTAATTACGCCAGGGATTGCCTTTTCTATAGTAAATTATTCAAAAAATAATTTTCTACTGTCGCAAGTTTTAATTGCGCCAGGGATTGCCTTTTCTATAGTAAATTATTCAAAAAATAATTTTCTACTGTCGCAAATTTCAATTACGCCAGGGATTGCCTTTTCTATAGTAAACTTTTCAAAAAATACTTTTCTACTGTCGCAAATTTTAATTACGCCAGGGATTGCCTTTTCTATAGTAAACTTTTCAAAAAATTATTTTCAACTGTCGCAAATTTTAATTGCGCCAGGGATTGCCTTTTCTATAGTAAATTATTCAAAAAATAATTTTTAACTGTCGCAAATTTTAATTACGCCAGGGATTGCCTTTTCTATAGTAAACTTTGCAAAAAATAAGTTTCAACTGTCGCAAATTTTAATTGCGCCAGGGATTGCCTTTTCTATAGTAAATTATTCAAAAAATAATTTTTTACTGTCGCAAATTTCAAATCCGCCAGGGATTGCCTTTTCTATAGTAAATTATTCAAAAAATAATTTTCTACTGTCGCAAATTTTAAATCCGCCAGGGATTGCCTTTTCTATAGTAAATTTTTCAAAAAATAATTTTCAACTGTCGCAAATTTTAATTACGCCAGGGATTGCCTTTTCTATAGTAAATTATTCAAAAAATAATTTTTTACTGTCGCAAATTTTAAGTGCGCCAGGGATTGCCTTTTCTATAGTAAATTATTCAAAAAATAATTTTATACTTTCGCAAATTTTAAATACGCCAGGGATTGCCTTTTCTATAGTAAATTTTGCAAAAAAATAATTTTTTACTGTCGCAAATTTCAAATCCGCCAGGGATTGCCTTTTCTATAGTAAATTATTCAAAAAATAATTTTCTACTGTCGCAAATTTTAATTACGCCAAGGATTGCCTTTTCTATAGTAAATTATTCAAAAAATAATTTTCAACTATCGCAAATTTTAATTGCGCCAGGGATTGCCTTTTCTATAGTAAATTATTCAAAAAATAATTTTTTACTGTCGCAAATTTTAAGTGCGCCAGGGATAGCCTTTTCTATAGTAAATTATTCAAAACATAATTTTCAACTGTCGCAAATTTTAATTACGCCAGGGATTGCCTTTTCTATAGAAAATTTTGCAAAAAAATAATTTTTTACTGTCGCAAATTTTAAATATCCCAGGGATTGCCTTTTCTATAGTAAATTTCTCACAAATTAATTTTTTACTGTCGCAAATTTTAAATACGCCAGGGATTGCCTTTTCTATAGTAAATTATTCAAAAAATAATTTTCTACTGTCGCAAATTTTAATTACGCCAGGGATTGCCTTTTCTATAGTAAATTATTCAAAAAATAATTTTCTACTGTCGCAAGTTTTAATTGCGCCAGGGATTGCCTTTTCTATAGTAAATTATTCAAAAAATAATTTTCTACTGTCGCAAATTTCAATTACGCCAGGGATTGCCTTTTCTATTGTAAACTTTTCAAAAAATAATTTTCTACTGTCGCAAATTTTAATTACGCCAGGGATTGCCTTTTCTATAGTAAACTTTTCAAAAAATTATTTTCAACTGTCGCAAATTTTAATTGCGCCAGGGATTGCCTTTTCTATAGTAAATTATTCAAAAAATAATTTTTAACTGTCGCAAATTTTAATTACGCCAGGGATTGCCTTTTCTATAGTAAACTTTGCAAAAAATAAGTTTCAACTGTCGCAAATTTTAATTGCGCCAGGGATTGCCTTTTCTATAGTAAATTATTCAAAAAATAATTTTTTACTGTCGCAAATTTCAAATCCGCCAGGGATTGCCTTTTCTATAGTAAATTATTCAAAAAATAATTTTCTACTGTCGCAAATTTTAAATCCGCCAGGGATTGCCTTTTCTATAGTAAATTTTGCAAAAAATAATTTTCTACTGTCGCAAATTTTAATTATGCCAGGGATTGCCTTTTCTATAGTAAATTATTCAAAAAATAATTTTCTACTGTCGCAAATTTTAATTACGCCAGGGATTGCCTTGTCTATAGTAAATTATTCAAAAAATAATTTTCAACTGTCGCAAATTTTAATTGCGCCAGGGATTGCCTTTTCTATAGTAAATTATTCAAAAAATAATTTTCAACTGTCGCAAATTTTAATTGCGCCAGGGATTGCCTTTTCTATAGTAAATTATTCAAAAAATAATTTTATACTGTCGCAAATTTTAAATACGCCAGGGATTGCCTTTTCTATAGTAAATTTTGCAAAAAAATAATTTTTTACTGTCGCAAATTTCAAATCCGCCAGGGATTGCCTTTTCTATAGTAAATTATTCAAAAAATAATTTTCTACTGTCGCAAATTTTAATTACGCCAGGGATTGCCTTTTCTATAGTAAATTATTCAAAAAATAATTTTCAACTGTCGCAAATTTTAATTGGGCCAGGGATTGCCTTTTCTATAGTAAATTATTCAAAAAATAATTTTTTACTGTCGCAAATTTTAAGTGCGCCAGGGATTGCCTTTTCTATAGTAAATTATTCAAAAAATAATTTTCAACTGTCGCAAATTTTAATTACGCCAGGGATTGCCTTTTCTATAGTAAATTTTGCAAAAAAATAATTTTATACTGTCGCAAATTTTAAATATCCCAGGGATTGCCTTTTCTATAGTAAATTTCTCACAAATTAATTTTTTACTGTCGCAAATTTTAAATACGGCAGGGATTGCCTTTTCTATAGTAAATTATTCAAAAAATAATTTTCTACTGTCGCAAATTTTAATTACGCCAGGGATTGCCTTTTCTATAGTAAATTATTCAAAAAATAATTTTCAACTGTCGCAAATTTTAATTGCACCAGGGATTGCCTTTTCTATAGTAAATTATTCAAAAAATAATTTTTTACTGTCGCAAATTTTAATTACGCCAGGGATTGCCTTTTCAATAGTAAACTTTGCAAAAAATAATTTTCAACTGTCGCAAATTTTAATTGCGCCAGGGATTGCCTTTTCTATAGTAAATTATTCAAAAAATATTTTTTTACTGTCGCAAATTACAAATCCGCCAGGGATTGCCTTTTCTATAGTAAATTATTCAAAAAATAATTTTCTACTGTCGCAAATTTTAAATCCGCCAGGGATTGCCTTTTCTATAGTAAATTTTTCAAAAAATAATTTTCAACTGTCGCAAATTTTAATTACGCCAGGGATTGCCTTTTCTATAGTAAATTATTCAAAAAATACTTTTTTACTGTCGCAAATTTTAAGTGCGCCAGGGATTGCCTTTTCTATAGTAAATTTTGCAAAAAATAATTTTCTACTGTCGCAAATTTTAATTACGCCAGGGATTGCCTTTTCTATAGTAAATTATTCAAAAACTAATTTTCAACTGTCGCAAATTTTAATTGCGCCAGGGATTGCCTTTTCTATAGTAAATTATTCAAAAAATAATTCTCTACTGTCTCAAATTTTAATTACGCCAGGGATTGCCTTTTCTATAGTAAATTATTCAAAAAATAATTTTTAACTGTCGCAAATTTTAATTGCGCCAGGGATTGCCTTTTCTATAGTAAATTATTCAAAATATAATTTTATACTGTCGCAAATTTTAATTGCGCCAGGGATTGCCTTTTCTATAGTAAATTATTCAAAAAATAATTTTATACTGTCGCAAATTTTAATTGCGCCAGAGATTGCCTTTTCTATAGTAAATTATTCAAAAAATAATTTTCAACTGTCGCAAATTTTAATTACGCCAGGGATTGCCTTTTCTATAGTAAATTATTCAAAAAATAATTTTATACTGTTGCAAATTTTAATTGCGCCAGGGATTGCCTTTTCTATAGTAAATTATTCAAAAAATAATTTTCAACTATCGCAAATTTTAATTGCGCCAGGGATTGCCTTTTCTATAGTAAATTATTCAAAAAATAATTTTATACTTTCGCAAATTTTAAATACGCCAGGGATTGCCTTTTCTATAGTAAATTTTGCAAAAAAATAATTTTTTACTGTCGCAAATTTCAAATCCGCCAGGGATTGCCTTTTCTATAGTAAATTATTCAAAAAATAATTTTCTACTGTCGCAAATTTTAATTACGCCAGGGATTGCCTTTTCTATAGTAAATTATTCAAAAAATAATTTTCAACTATCGCAAATTTTAATTGCGCCAGGGATTGCCTTTTCTATAGTAAATTATTCAAAAAATAATTTTTTACTGTCGCAAATTTTAAGTGCGCCAGGGATTGCCTTTTCTATAGTAAATTATTCAAAACATAATTTTCAACTGTCGCAAATTTTAATTACGCCAGGGATTGCTTTTCTATAGTAAATTTTGCAAAAAAATAATTTTTTACTGTCGCAAATTTTAAATATCCCAGGGATTGCCTTTTCTATAGTAAATTTCTCACAAATTAATTTTTTACTGTCGCAAATTTTAAATACGCCAGGGATTGCCTTTTCTATAGTAAATTATTCAAAAAATAATTTTCTACTGTCGCAAATTTTAATTACGCCAGGGATTGCCTTTTCTATAGTAAATTATTCAAAAAATAATTTTCTACTGTCGCAAGTTTTAATTGCGCCAGGGATTGCCTTTTCTATAGTAAATTATTCAAAAAATAATTTTCTACTGTCGCAAATTTCAATTACGCCAGGGATTGCCTTTTCTATAGTAAACTTTTCAAAAAATACTTTTCTACTGTCGCAAATTTTAATTACGCCAGGGATTGCCTTTTCTATAGTAAACTTTTCAAAAAATTATTTTCAACTGTCGCAAATTTTAATTGCGCCAGGGATTGCCTTTTCTATAGTAAATTATTCAAAAAATAATTTTTAACTGTCGCAAATTTTAATTACGCCAGGGATTGCCTTTTCTATAGTAAACTTTTCAAAAAATACTTTTCTACTGTCGCAAATTTTAATTACGCCAGGGATTGCCCTTTCTATAGTAAACTTTTCAAAAAATTATTTTCAACTGTCGCAAATTTTAATTGCGCCAGGGATTGCCTTTTCTATAGTAAATTATTCAAAAAATAATTTTTAACTGTCGCAAATTTTAATTACGCCAGGGATTGCCTTTTCTATAGTAAACTTTGCAAAAAATAAGTTTCAACTGTCGCAAATTTTAATTGCGCCAGGGATTGCCTTTTCTATAGTAAATTATTCAAAAAATAATTTCTTACTGTCGCAAATTTCAAATCCGCCAGGGATTGCCTTTTCTATAGTAAATTATTCAAAAAATAATTTTCTACTGTCGCAAATTTTAAATCCGCCAGGGATTGCCTTTTCTATAGTAAATTTTTCAAAAAATAATTTTCAACAGTCGCAAATTTTAATTACGCCAGGGATTGCCTTTTCTATAGTAAATTATTCAAAAAATAATTTTTTACTGTCGCAAATTTTAAGTACGCCAGGGATTGCCTTTTCTATAGTAAATTATTCAAAAAATAATTTTATACTTTCGCAAATTTTAAATACGCCAGGGATTGCCTTTTCTATAGTAAATTTTGCAAAAAAATAATTTTTTACTGTCGCAAATTTCAAATCCGCCAGGGATTGCCTTTTCTATAGTAAATTATTCAAAAAATAATTTTCTACTGTCGCAAATTTTAATTACGCCAAGGATTGCCTTTTCTATAGTAAATTATTCAAAAAATAATTTTCAACTATCGCAAATTTTAATTGCGCCAGGGATTGCCTTTTCTATAGTAAATTATTCAAAAAATAATTTTTTACTGTCGCAAATTTTAAGTGCGCCAGGGATAGCCTTTTCTATAGTAAATTATTCAAAACATAATTTTCAACTGTCGCAAATTTTAATTACGCCAGGGATTGCCTTTTCTATAGTAAATTTTGCAAAAAAATAATTTTTTACTGTCGCAAATTTTAAATATCCCAGGGATTGCCTTTTCTATAGTAAATTTCTCACAAATTAATTTTTTACTGTCGCAAATTTTAAATACGCCAGGGATTGCCTTTTCTATAGTAAATTATTCAAAAAATAATTTTCTACTGTCGCAAATTTAATTACGCCAGGGATTGCCTTTTCTATAGTAAATTATTCAAAAAATAATTTTCTACTGTCGCAAGTTTTAATTGCGCCAGGGATTGCCTTTTCTATAGTAAATTATTCAAAAAATAATTTTCTACTGTCGCAAATTTCAATTACGCCAGGGATTGCCTTTTCTATAGTAAACTTTTCAAAAAATAATTTTCTACTGTCGCAAATTTTAATTACGCCAGGGATTGCCTTTTCTATAGTAAACTTTTCAAAAAATTATTTTCAACTGTCGCAAATTTTAATTGCGCCAGGGATTGCCTTTTCTATAGTAAATTATTCAAAAAATAATTTTTAACTGTCGCAAATTTTAATTACGCCAGGGATTGCCTTTTCTATAGTAAACTTTGCAAAAAATAAGTTTCAACTGTCGCAAATTTTAATTGCGCCAGGGATTGCCTTTTCTATAGTAAATTATTCAAAAAATAATTTTTTACTGTCGCAAATTTCAAATCCGCCAGGGATTGCCTTTTCTATAGTAAATTATTCAAAAAATAATTTTCTACTGTCGCAAATTTTAAATCCGCCAGGGATTGCCTTTTCTATAGTAAATTTTGCAAAAAATAATTTTCTACTGTCGCAAATTTTAATTACGCCAGGGATTGCCTTTTCTATAGTAAATTATTCAAAAAATAATTTTCTATTGTCGCAAATTTTAATTACGCCAGGGATTGCCTTGTCTATAGTAAATTATTCAAAAAATAATTTTCAACTGTCGCAAATTTTAATTGCGCCAGGGATTGCCTTTTCTATAGTAAATTATTCAAAAAATAATTTTCAACTGTCGCAAATTTTAATTGCGCCAGGGATTGCCTTTTCTATAGTAAATTATTCAAAAAATAATTTTATACTGTCGCAAATTTTAAATACGCCAGGGATTGCCTTTTCTATAGTAAATTTTGCAAAAAAATAATTTTTTACTGTCGCAAATTTCAAATCCGCCAGGGATTGCCTTTTCTATAGTAAATTATTCAAAAAATAATTTTCTACTGTCGCAAATTTTAATTACGCCAGGGATTACCTTTTCTATAGTAAATTATTCAAAAAATAATTTTCAACTGTCGCAAATTTTAATTGGGCCAGGGATTGCCTTTTCTATAGTAAATTATTCAAAAAATAATTTTTTACTGTCGCAAATTTTAAGTGCGCCAGGGATTGCCTTTTCTATAGTAAATTATTCAAAAAATAATTTTCAACTGTCGCAAATTTTAATTACGCCAGGGATTGCCTTTTCTATAGTAAATTTTGCAAAAAAATAATTTTTTACTGTCGCAAATTTTAAATATCCCAGGGATTGCCTTTTCTATAGTAAATTTCTCACAAATTAATTTTTTACTGTCGCAAATTTTAAATACGGCAGGGATTGCCTTTTCTATAGTAAATTATTCAAAAAATAATTTTCTACTGTCGCAAATTTTAATTACGCCAGGGATTGCCTTTTATATAGTAAATTATTCAAAAAATAATTTTCAACTGTCGCAAATTTTAATTGCACCAGGGATTGCCTTTTCTATAGTAAATTATTCAAAAAATAATTTTTTACTGTCGCAAATTTTAATTACGCCAGGGATTGCCTTTTCTATAGTAAACTTTGCAAAAAATAATTTTCAACTGTCGCAAATTTTAATTGCGCCAGGGATTGCCTTTTCTATAGTAAATTATTCAAAAAATATTTTTTTACTGTCGCAAATTACAAATCCGCCAGGGATTGCCTTTTCTATAGTAAATTATTCAAAAAATAATTTTCTACTGTCGCAAATTTTAAATCCGCCAGGGATTGCCTTTTCTATAGTAAATTTTTCAAAAAATAATTTTCAACTGTCGCAAATTTTAATTACGCCAGGGATTGCCTTTTCTATAGTAAATTATTCAAAAAATACTTTTTTACTGTCGCAAATTTTAAGTGCGCCAGGGATTGCCTTTTCTATAGTAAATTTTGCAAAAAATAATTTTCTACTGTCGCAAATTTTAATTACGCCAGGGATTGCCTTTTCTATAGTAAATTATTCAAAAACTAATTTTCAACTGTCGCAAATTTTAATTGCGCCAGGGATTGCCTTTTCTATAGTAAATTATTCAAAAAATAATTTTCTACTGTCTCAAATTTTAATTACGCCAGGGATTGCCTTTTCTATAGTAAATTTTGCAAAAAATAATTTTCTACTGTCGCAAATTTTAATTACGCCAGGGATTGCCTTTTCTATAGTAAATTATTCAAAAACTAATTTTCAACTGTCGCAAATTTTAATTGCGCCAGGGATTGCCTTTTCTATAGTAAATTATTCAAAAAATAATTTTCTACTGTCTCAAATTTTAAATCCGCCAGGGATTGCCTTTTCTATAGTAAATTTTTCAAAAAATAATTTTCAACTGTCGCAAATTTTAATTACGCCAGGGATTGCCTTTTCTATAGTAAATTATTCAAAAAATACTTTTTTACTGTCGCAAATTTTAAGTGCGCCAGGGATTGCCTTTTCTATAGTAAATTATTCAAAAAATAATTTTCAACTGTCGCAAATTTTAATTACGCCAGGGATTGCCTTTTCTATAGTAAATTATTCAAAAAATAATTTTCAACTGTCGCAAATTTCAAATCCGCCAGGAATGGCCTTTTCTATAGTAAATTATTCAAGAAATAATTTTTTACTATCACAAGTTTTAATTGCGCCAGGGATTGCCTTTTCTATAGTAAATTATTCAAAAAATAATTTTTTACTGTCGCAAATTTTAATTACGCCAGGGATTGCCTTTTCTATAGTAAATTATTCAAAAAATAATTTTCAACTGTCGCAAATTTTAATTGCGCCAGGGATTGCCTTTTCTACAGTAAATTATTCAAAAAATAATTTTTTACTGTCGCAAATTTTAAATACGCCAGGGATTGCCTTTTCTATAGTAAATTATTCAAAAAATAATTTTTTACTGTCGCAAATTCTAATTGCGCCAGGGATAGCCTTTTCTATAGTAAATTATTCAAAAAATAATTTTCAACTGTCGCAAATTTCAAATCCGCCAGGGATTGCCTTTTCTATAGTAAATTATTCAAAAAATAATTTTTTACTGTCGCAAATTTCAAATCCGCCAGGGATTGCCTTTTCTATAGTAAATTATTCAAAAAATAATTTTCTACTGTCGCAAATTTTAAATCCGCCAGGGATTGCCTTTTCTATAGTAAATTTTTCAAAAAATAATTTGATACTGTCGCAAATTTTAATTACGCCAGGGATTGCCTTTTCTATAGTAAATTATTCAAAAAATAATTTTTTACTGTCGCAAATTTTAAGTGCGCCAGGGATTGCCTTTTCTATAGTAAATTTTGCAAAAAATAATTTTCTACTGTCGCAAATTTTAATTACGCCAGGGATTGCCTTTTCTATAGTAAATTATTCAAAAAATAATTTTCTACTGTCGCAAATTTTAATTACGCCAGGGATTGCCTTTTCTATAGTAAATTATTCAAAAAATAATTTTCAACTGTCGCAAATTTTAATTGCGCCAGGGATTGCCTTTTCTATAGTAAATTATTCAAAAAATAATTTTCAACTGTCGCAAATTTTAATTGCGCCAGGGATTGCCTTTTCTATAGTAAATTATTCAAAAAATAATTTTATACTGTCGCAAATTTTAAATACGCCAGGGATTGCCTTTTCTATAGTAAATTTTGCAAAAAAATAATTTTTTACTGTCGCAAATTTCAAATCCGCCAGGGATTGCCTTTTCTATAGTAAATTATTCAAAAAATAATTTTCTACTGTCGCAAATTTTAATTACGCCAGGGATTGCCTTTTCTATAGTAAATTATTCAAAAAATAATTTTCAACTGTCGCAAATTTTAATTGGGCCAGGGATTGCCTTTTCTATAGTAAATTATTCAAAAAATAATTTTTTACTGTCGCAAATTTTAAGTGCGCCAGGGATTGCCTTTTCTATAGTAAATTTTGCAAAAAATAATTTTATACTGTCGCAAATTTTAAATACGCCAGGGATTGCCTTTTCTATAGTAAATTTTGCAAAAAAATAATTTTTTACTGTCGCAAATTTCAAATCCGCCAGGGATTGCCTTTTCTATAGTAAATTATTCAAAAAATAATTTTCTACTGTCGCAAATTTTAATTACGCCAGGGATTGCCTTTTCTATAGTAAATTATTCAAAAAATAATTTTCAACTGTCGCAAATTTTAATTGGGCCAGGGATTGCCTTTTCTATAGTAAATTATTCAAAAAATAATTTTTTACTGTCGCAAATTTTAAGTGCGCCAGGGATTGCCTTTTCTATAGTAAATTATTCAAAATATAATTTTCAATTGTCGCAAATTTTAAATACGCCAGGGATTGCCTTTTCTATAGTAAATTTTGCAAAAAATAATTTTCTACTGTCGCAAATTTTAATTACGCCAGGGATTGCCTTTTCTATAGTAAATTATTCAAAAAATAATTTTCAACTGTCGCGAATTTTAATTACGCCAGGGATTGCCTTTTCTATAGTAAACTTTTCAAAAAATAATTTTCAACTGTCGCAAATTTCAAATCCGCCAGGGATTGCCTTTTCTATAGTAAATTTTGCAAAAAATAATTTTCAACTGTCGCAAATTTTAATTAGGCCAGGGATTGCGTTTTCTACAGTAAATTATTCAAAAAATAATTTTTTACTGTCGCAAATTTTAATTACGCCAGGGATTGCCTTTTCTATAGTAAATTATTCAAAAAATAATTTTCTACTGTCGCAAATTTCAAATCCGCCAGGGATTGCCTTTTCTATAGTAAATTATTCAAAAAATAATTTTTTACTATCGCAAGTTTTAATTGCGCCAGGGATTGCCTTTTCTATAGTAAATTATTCAAAAAATAATTTTCAACTGTCGCAAATTTTAATTACGCCAGGGATTGCCTTTTCTATAGTAAATTATTCAAAAAATAATTTTCAACTGTCGCAAATTTCAAATCCGCCAGGAATGGCCTTTTCTATAGTAAATTATTCAAGAAATAATTTTTTACTATCACAAGTTTTAATTGCGCCAGGGATTGCCTTTTCTATAGTAAATTATTCAAAAAATAATTTTTTACTGTCGCAAATTTTAATTACGCCAGGGATTGCCTTTTCTATAGTAAATTATTCAAAAAATAATTTTCAACTGTCGCAAATTTTAATTGCGCCAGGGATTGCCTTTTCTATAGTAAATTATTCAAAAAATAATTTTTTACTGTCGCAAATTTTAATTGCGCCAGGGATTGCCTTTTCTATAGTAAATTATTCAAAAAATAATTTTATACTGTCGCAAATTTTAAATACGCCAGGGATTGCCTTTTCTATAGTAAATTTTGCAAAAAAATAATTTTTTACTGTCGCAAATTTCAAATCCGCCAGGGATTGCCTTTTCTATAGTAAATTATTCAAAAAATAATTTTCTACTGTCGCAAATTTTAATTACGCCAGGGATTGCCTTTTCTATAGTAAATTATTCAAAAAATAATTTTCAACTGTCGCAAATTTTAATTGGGCCAGGGATTGCCTTTTCTATAGTAAATTATTCAAAAAATAATTTTTTACTGTCGCAAATTTTAAGTGCGCCAGGGATTGCCTTTTCTATAGTAAATTATTCAAAAAATAATTTTCAATTGTCGCAAATTTTAATTACGCCAGGGATTGCCTTTTCTATAGTAAATTTTGCAAAAAAATAATTTTTTACTGTCGCAAATTTTAAATATCCCAGGGATTGCCTTTTCTATAGTAAATTTCTCACAAATTAATTTTTTACTGTCGCAAATTTTAAATACGGCAGGGATTGCCTTTTCTATAGTAAATTATTCAAAAAATAATTTTCTACTGTCGCAAATTTTAATTACGCCAGGGATTGCCTTTCCTATAGTAAATTATTCAAAAAATAATTTTCAACTGTCGCAAATTTTAATTGCACCAGGGATTGCCTTTTCTATAGTAAATTATTCAAAAAATAATTTTTTACTGTCGCAAATTTTAATTACGCCAGGGATTGCCTTTTCTATAGTAAACTTTGCAAAAAATAATTTTCAACTGTCGCAGATTTTAATTGCGCCAGGGATTGCCTTTTCTATAGTAAATTATTCAAAAAATATTTTTTTACTGTCGCAAATTACAAATCCGCCAGGGATTGCCTTTTCTATAGTAAATTATTCAAAAAATAATTTTCTACTGTCGCAAATTTTAAATCCGCCAGGGATTGCCTTTTCTATAGTAAATTTTTCAAAAAATAATTTTCAACTGTCGCAAATTTTAATTACGCCAGGGATTGCCTTTTATATAGTAAATTATTCAAAAAATACTTTTTTACTGTCGCAAATTTTAAGTGCGCCAGGGATTGCTTTTTCTATAGTAAATTTTGCAAAAAATAATTTTCTACTGTCGCAAATTTTAATTACGCCAGGGATTGCCTTTTCTATAGTAAATTATTCAAAAACTAATTTTCAACTGTCGCAAATTTTAATTGCGCCAGGGATTGCCTTTTCTATAGTAAATTATTCAAAAAATAATTTTCTACTGTCTCAAATTTTAATTACGCCAGGGATTGCCTTTTCTATAGTAAATTATTCAAAAAATAATTTTTAACTGTCGCAAATTTTAATTGCGCCAGGGATTGCCTTTTCTATAGTAAATTATTCAAAATATAATTTTCAATTGTCGCAAATTTTAATTACGCCAGGGATTGCCTTTTCTATAGTAAATTTTGCAAAAAATAATTTTCAACTGTCGCAAATTTTAATTACGCCAGGGATTGCCTTTTCTAAAGTAAACTTTTCAAAAAATAATTTTCAACTGTCGCAAATTTCAAATCCGCCAGGGATTGCCTTTTCTATAGTAAATTTTGCAAAAAATAATCTTCAACTGTCGCAAATTTTAATTAGGCCAGGGATTGCGTTTTCTACAGTAAATTATTCAAAAAATAATTTTTTACTGTCGCAAATTTTAATTACGCCAGGGATTGCCTTTTCTATAGTAAATTATTCAAAAAATAATTTTCTACTGTCGCAAATTTCAAATCCGCCAGGGATTGCCTTTTCTATAGTAAATTATTCAAAAAATAATTTTTTACTATCGCAAGTTTTAATTGCGCCAGGGATTGCCTTTTCTATAGTAAATTATTCAAAAAATAATTTTCAACTGTCGCAAATTTTAATTACGCCAGGGATTGCCTTTTCTATAGTAAATTATTCAAAAAATAATTTTCAACTGTCGCAAATTTCAAATCCGCCAGGAATGGCCTTTTCTATAGTAAATTATTCAAGAAATAATTTTTTACTATCACAAGTTTTAATTGCGCCAGGGATTGCCTTTTCTATAGTAAATTATTCAAAAAATAATTTTTTACTGTCGCAAATTTTAATTACGCCAGGGATTGCCTTTTCTATAGTAAATTATTCAAAAAATAATTTTCAACTGTCGCAAATTTTAATTGCGCCAGGGATTGCCTTTTCTACAGTAAATTATTCAAAAAATAATTTTTTACTATCGCAAATTTTAAATACGCCAGGGATTGCCTTTTCTATAGTAAATTATTTAAAAAAATAATTTTTTACTGTCGCAAATTCTAATTGCGCCAGGGATAGCCTTTTCTATAGTAAATTATTCAAAAAATAATTTTCAACTGTCGCAAATTTCAAATCCGCCAGGGATTGCCTTTTCTATAGTAAATTATTCAAAAAATAATTTTTTACTATCGCAATTTTAATTGCGCCAGGGATTGCCTTTTCTATAGTAAATTATTCAAAAAATAATTTTTTACTGTCGCAAATTTTAATTACGCCAGGGATTGCCTTTTCTATAGTAAATTATTCAAAAAATAATTTTCAACTGTCGCAAATTTTAATTACGCCAGGGATTGCCTTTTCTATAGTAAATTATTCAAAAAATAATTTTTTACTCTCGCAAATTTTAAGTGCGCCAGGGATTGCCTTTTCTATAGTAAATTATTCAAAAAATAATTTTTTACTGTCGTAGATTTTAATTGCGCCAGGGATTGCCTTTTCTATAGTAAATTATTCAAAAAATAATTTTCAACTGTCGCAAATTTTAATTACGCCAGGGATTGCCTTTTCTATAGTAAACTTTTCAAAAAATAATTTTCTACTGTCGCAAATTTTAATTACGCCAGGGATTGCTTTTCTATGGTAAATTTTGCAAAAAATAATTTTCAACTGTGTTTTTATAGTAAATTATTCAAAAAATAATTTTATACTGTCGCAAATTTTAATTGCGCCAGGGATTGCCTTTTCTATAGTAAATTATTCACAAATTAATTTTTTCCTGTCGCAAATTTTAATTGCGCCAGGGATTGCCTATTCTATAGTAAATTATTCAAAAAATAATTTTTTACTGTCGCAAATTTTAATTACGCCAGGGATTGCCTTTTCTATAGTAAATTATTCAAAAAATAATTTTCAACTGTCGCAAATTTCAAATCCGCCAGGGATTGCCTTTTCTATAGTAAATTATTCAAAAAATAATTTTTTACTATTGCAAGTTTTAGTTGCGCCAGGGATTGCCTTTTCTACAGTAAATTTTTCAAAATATTAATTTTTTACTGTCGCAAATTTTAATTACGCCAGGGATTGCCTTTTCTATAGTAAATTTTTCAAAATATTAATTTTTAACTGTCGCAAATTATAATTACGCCAGGGATTTCCTTTTCTATAGTAAATTATTAAAAAAATAATTTTCAACTGTCGCAAATTTTAAGTGCGCCAGGGATTGCCTTTTCTATAGTAAATTATTCAAAAAATAATATTATACTGTCGCAAATTTTAATTACGCCAGGGATTGACTTTTCTATAGTAAATTATTCAAAAAATAATTTTTTACTGTCGCAAATTTTAAGTGAGCCAGGTATTGCCTTTTCTATAGTAAATTATTCAAAAAATAATTTTTTACTGTCTCAAATTTTAATTGCGCCAGGGATTGCCTTTTCTATAGTAAATTATTCAAAAAATAATTTTCTACTGTCGCAAATTTTAATTACGCCAGGGATTGTCTTTTCTATTGTAAATTATTCAAAAAATAATTTTTTACTATCGCAATTTTAATTGCGCCAGGGATTGCCTTTTCTATAGTAAATTATTCAAAAAATAATTTTTTACTGTCGCAAATTTTAATTACGCCAGGGATTGCCTTTTCTATAGTAAATTATTCAAAAAATAATTTTCAACTGTCGCAAATTTTAATTACGCCAGGGATTGCCTTTTCTATAGTAAATTATTCAAAAAATAATTTTTTACTCTCGCAAATTTTAAGTGCGCAAGGGATTGCCTTTTCTATAGTAAATTATTCAAAAAATAATTTTTTACTGTCGCAAATTTTAATTACGCCAGGGATTGCCTTTTCTGTAGTAAATTATTCAAAAAATAATTTTTTACTGTCGCAAATTTTAATTACGCCAGGGATTGCCTTTTCTATAGTAAATTATTCAAAAAATAATTTTCAACTGTCGCAAATTTTAATTGCGCCAGGGATTGCCTTTTCTACAGTAAATTATTCAAAAAATAATTTTTTACTGTCGCAAATTTTAAATACGCCAGGGATTGCCTTTTCTATAGTAAATTATTCAAAAAATAATTTTTTACTGTCGCAAATTCTAATTGCGCCAGGGATAGCCTTTTCTATAGTAAATTATTCAAAAAATAATTTTCAACTGTCGCAAATTTCAAATCCGCCAGGGATTGCCTTTTCTATAGTAAATTATTCAAAAAATAATTTTATACTATCGCAATTTTAATTGCGCCAGGGATTGCCTTTTCTATAGTAAATTATTCAAAAAATAATTTTTTACTGTCGCAAATTTTAATTACGCCAGGGATTGCCTTTTCTATAGTAAATTATTCAAAAAATAATTTTCAACTGTCGCAAATTTCAAATCCGCCAGAGATTGCCTTTTCTATAGTAAATTATTCAAAAAATAATTTTTTACTATCGCAATTTTAATTGCGCCAGGGATTGCCTTTTCTATAGTAAATTATTCAAAAAATAATTTTTTACTGTCGCAAATTTTAATTACTCCAGGGATTGCCTTTTCTATAGTAAATTTTGCAAAAAATAATTTTCAACTGTCGCAAATTTCAAATCCGCCAGGGATTGCCTTTTCTACAGTAAATTTTTCAAAATATTAATTTTTTACTGTCGCAAATTTTAATTACGCCAGGGATTGCCTTTTCTATAGTAAATTTTTCAAAATATTAATTTTTAACTGTCGCAAATTATAATAACGCCAGGGATTTTCTTTTCTATAGTAAATTATTCAAAAAATAATTTTCAACTGTCGCAAATTTTAAGTGCGCCAGGGATTGCCTTTTCTATAGTAAATTATTCAAAAAATAATATTATACTGTCGCAAATTTTAATTACGCCAGGGATTGCCTTTTCTATAGTAAATTATTCAAAAAATAATTTTTTACTGTCGCAAATTTTAAGTGCGCCAGGTATTGCCTTTTCTATAGTAAATTATTCAAAAAATAATTTTTTACTGTCTCAAATTTTAATTGCGCCAGGGATTGCCTTTTCTATAGTAAATTATTCAAAAAATAATTTTCTACTGTCGCAAATTTTAATTACGCCAGGGATTGTCTTTTCTATAGTAAATTATTCAAAAAATAATTTTCTACTGTCGCAAATTTTAATTACGCCAGGGATTGCCTTTTCTATAGTAAATTATTCAAAAAATAATTTTCTACTGTCGCAAATTTTAATTACGCCAGGGACTGCCTTTTCTATAGTAAAGTTTTCAAAAAATAATTTTCTACTGTCGCAAATTTAATTACGCCAGGGATTGCCTTTTCTATAGTAAATTTTTCAAAAAATAATTCTCTACTGTCGCAAATTTTAATTACGCCAGGGATTGCCTTTTCTATAGTAAATTATTCAAAAACTAATTTTCAACTGTCGCAAATTTTAATTGCGCCAGGGATTGCCTTTTCTATAGTAAATTATTCAAAAAATAATTTTCTACTGTCGCAAATTTTAATTACGCCAGGGATTGCCTTTTCTATAGTAAATTATTCAAAAAATAATTTTTAACTGTCGCAAATTTTAATTGCGCCAGGGATTGCCTTTTCTATAGTAAATTATTCAAAATATAATTTTCAACTGTCGCAAATTTTAATTACGCCAGGGATTGCCTTTTCTATAGTAAATTTTGCAAAAAATAATTTTCAACTGTCGCAAATTTTAATTACGCCAGGGATTGCCTTTTCTATAGTAAACTTTTCAAAAAATAATTTTCAACAGTCGCAAATTTCAAATCCGCCAGGGATTGCCTTTTCTATAGTAAATTTTGCAAAAAATAATTTTCAACTGTCGCAAATTTTAATTAGGCCAGGGATTGCGTTTTCTACAGTAAATTATTCAAAAAATAATTTTTTACTGTCGCAAATTTTAATTACGCCAGGGATTGCCTTTTCTATAGTAAATTATTCAAAAAATAATTTTCTACTGTCGCAAATTTCAAATCCGCCAGGGATTGCCTTTTCTATAGTAAATTATTCAAAAAATAATTTTTTACTATCGCAAGTTTTAATTGCGCCAGGGATTGCCTTTTCTATAGTAAATTATTCAGAAAATAATTTTCAACTGTCGCAAATTTTAATTACGCCAGGGATTGCCTTTTCTATAGTAAATTATTCAAAAAATAATTTTCAACTGTCGAAAATTTCAAATCCGCCAGGAATGGCCTTTTCTATAGTAAATTATTCAAAAAATAATTTTTTACTATCGCAAGTTTTAATTGCGCCAGGGATTGCCTTTTCTATAGTAAATTATTCAAAAAATAATTTTTTACTGTCGCAAATTTTAATTACGACAGGGATTGCTTTTCTATAGTAAATTATTCAAAAAATAATTTTCAACTGTCGCAAATTTTAATTGCGCCAGGGATTGCCTTTTCTACAGTAAATTATTCAAAAAATAATTTTTTACTGTCGCAAATTTTAAATACGCCAGGGATTGCCTTTTCTATAGTAAATTATTCAAAAAATAATTTTTTACTGTCGCAAATTCTAATTGCGCCAGGGATTGCCTTTTCTATAGTAAATTATTCAAAAAATAATTTTGAACTGTAGCAAATTTCAAATCCGCCAGGGATTGCCTTTTCTATTATAGTAAATTATTCAAAAAATAATTTTTTACTATCGCAATTTTAATTGCGCAAGGGATTGCCTTTTCTATAGTAAATTATTCAAAATATAATTTTTTACTGTCGCAAATTTTAAGTGCGCCAGGTATTGCCTTTTCTATAGTAAATTATTCAAAAAATAATTTTTTACTGTCTCAAATTTTAATTGCGCCAGGGATTGCCTTTTCTATAGTAAATTATTCAAAAAATAATATTATACTGTCGCAAATTTTAATTACGCCAGGGATTGCCTTTTCTATAGTAAATTATTCAAAAAATAATTTTTTACTGTCGCAAATTTTAAGTGCGCCAGGTATTGCCTTTTCTATAGTAAATTATTCAAAAAATAATTTTTTACTGTCTCAAATTTTAATTGCGCCAGGGATTGCCTTTTCTATAGTAAATTATTCAAAAAATAATTTTCTACTGTCGCAAATTTTAATTACGCCAGGGATTGTCTTTTCTATAGTAAATTATTCAAAAAATAATTTTTTACTATCGCAAGTTTTAATTGCCCCAGGGATTGCCTTTTCTATAGTAAATTATTCAAAAAATATTTTTTTACTGTCGCAAATTTTAATTACGCCAGGGATTGCCTTTTCTATAGTAAATTTTGCAAAAAATAATTTTCAACTGTCGCAAATTTCAAATCCGCCAGGGATTGCCTTTTCTATAGTAAATTATTCAAAAAATAATTTTCTACTGTCGCAAATTTTAATTACGCCAGGGATTGCCTTTTCTATAGTAAATTATTCAAAAAATAATTTTCTACTGTCGCAAATTTTAATTACGCCAGGGACTGCCTTTTCTATAGTAAAGTTTTCAAAAAATAATTTTCTACTGTCGCAAATTTAATTACGCCAGGGATTGCCTTTTCTATAGTAAATTTTGCAAAAAATAATTCTCTACTGTCGCAAATTTTAATTACGCCAGGGATTGCCTTTTCTATAGTAAATTATTCAAAAACTAATTTTCAACTGTCGCAAATTTTAATTGCGCCAGGGATTGCCTTTTCTATAGTAAATTATTCAAAAAATAATTTTCTACTGTCGCAAATTTTAATTACGCCAGGGATTGCCTTTTCTATAGTAAATTATTCAAAAAATAATTTTTAACTGTCGCAAATTTTAATTGCGCCAGGGATTGCCTTTTCTATAGTAAATTATTCAAAATATAATTTTCAACTGTCGCAAATTTTAATTACGCCAGGGATTGCCTTTTCTATAGTAAATTTTGCAAAAAATAATTTTCAACTGTCGCAAATTTTAATTACGCCAGGGATTGCCTTTTCTATAGTAAACTTTTCAAAAAATAATTTTCAACAGTCGCAAATTTCAAATCCGCCAGGGATTGCCTTTTCTATAGTAAATTTTGCAAAAAATAATTTTCAACTGTCGCAAATTTTAATTAGGCCAGGGATTGCGTTTTCTACAGTAAATTATTCAAAAAATAATTTTTTACTGTCGCAAATTTTAATTACGCCAGGGATTGCCTTTTCTATAGTAAATTATTCAAAAAATAATTTTCTACTGTCGCAAATTTCAAATCCGCCAGGGATTGCCTTTTCTATAGTAAATTATTCAAAAAATAATTTTTTACTATCGCAAGTTTTAATTGCGCCAGGGATTGCCTTTTCTATAGTAAATTATTCAGAAAATAATTTTCAACTGTCGCAAATTTTAATTACGCCAGGGATTGCCTTTTCTATAGTAAATTATTCAAAAAATAATTTTCAACTGTCGAAAATTTCAAATCCGCCAGGAATGGCCTTTTCTATAGTAAATTATTCAAAAAATAATTTTTTACTATCGCAAGTTTTAATTGCGCCAGGCATTGCCTTTTCTATAGTAAATTATTCAAAAAATAATTTTTTACTGTCGCAAATTTTAATTACGACAGGGATTGCTTTTCTATAGTAAATTATTCAAAAAATAATTTTCAACTGTCGCAAATTTTAATTGCGCCAGGGATTGCCTTTTCTACAGTAAATTATTCAAAAAATAATTTTTTACTGTCGCAAATTTTAAATACGCCAGGGATTGCCTTTTCTATAGTAAATTATTCAAAAAATAATTTTTTACTGTCGCAAATTCTAATTGCGCCAGGGATTGCCTTTTCTATAGTAAATTATTCAAAAAATAATTTTGAACTGTAGCAAATTTCAAATCCGCCAGGGATTGCCTTTTCTATAGTAAATTATTCAAAAAATAATTTTTTACTATCGCAATTTTAATTGCGCCAGGGATTGCCTTTTCTATAGTAAATTATTCAAAAAATAATTTTTTACTGTCGCAAATTTTAATTACGCCAGGGATAGCCTTTTCTATAGTAAATTATTCAAAAAAGAATTTTCAACTGTCGCAAATTTTAATTACGCCAGGGATTGCCTTTTCTATAGTAAATTATTCAAAAAATAATTTTTTACTCTCGCAAATTTTAAGTGCGCCAGGGATTGCCTTTTCTATAGTAAATTATTCAAAAAATAATTTTTTACTGTCGCAGATTTTAATTGCGCCAGGGATTGCCTTTTCTATAGTAAATTATTCAAAAAATAATTTTCAACTGTCGCAAATTTTAATTACGCCAGGGATTGCCTTTTCTATAGTAAACTTTTCAAAAAATAATTTTCTACTGTCGCAAATTTTAATTACGCCAGGGATTGCCTTTTCTATGGTAAATTTTGCAAAAAATAATTTTCAACTGTGTTTTTATAGTAAATTATTCAAAAAATAATTTTATACTGTCGCAAATTTTAATTGCGCCAGGGATTGCCTTTTCTATAGTAAATTATTCACAAATTAATTTTTTCCTGTCGCAAATTTTAATTACGCCAGGGATTGCCTTTTCTATAGTAAATTATTCAAAAAATAATTTTTTACTCTCGCAAATTTTAATTACGCCAGGGATTGCCTTTCCTATAGTAAATTATTCAAAAAATAATTTTCAACTGTCGCAAATTTCAAATACGCCAGGGATTGCCTTTTCTATAGTAAATTATTCAAAAAATAATTTTTTACTATCGCAAGTTTTAATTGCGCCAGGGATTGCCTTTTCTACAGTAAATTTTTCAAAATATTAATTTTTTACTGTCGCAAATTTTAATTACGCCAGGGATTGCCTTTTCTATAGTAAATTTTTCAAAATATTAATTTTTAACTGTCGCAAATTTTAATTACGCCAGGGATAGCCTTTTCTATAGTAAATTATTCAAAAAATAATTTTCAACTGTCGCAAATTTTAAGTGCGCCAGGGATTGCCTTTTCTATAGTAAATTATTCAAAAAATAATCTTATACTGTCGCAAATTTTAATTACGCCAGGGATTGCCTTTTCTATAGTAAATTATTCAAAAAACAATTTTTTACTGTCGCAAAATTTAAGTGCGCCAAGTATTGCCTTTTCTATAGTAAATTATTCAAAAAATAATTTTTTACTGTCGCAAATTTTAATTGCGCCAGGGATTGCCTTTTCTATAGTAAATTATTCAAAAAATAATTTTCTACTGTCGCAAATTTTAGTTACGCCAGGGATTGTCTTTTCTATAGTAAATTATTCAAAAAATAATTTTTTACTATCGCAAGTTTTAATTGCCCCAGGGATTGCCTTTTCTATAGTAAATTATTCAAAAAATATTTTTTTTCTGTCGCAAATTTTAATTACGCCAGGGATTGCCTTTTCTATAGTAAATTTTGCAAAAAATAATTTTCAACTGTCGCAAATTTCAAATCCGCCAGGGATTGCCTTTTCTATAGTAAATTATTCAAAAAATAATTTTCTACTGTCGCAAATTTTAATTACGCCAGGGATTGCCTTTTCTATAGTAAATTATTCAAAAAATAATTTTCTACTGTCGCAAATTTTAATTACGCCAGGGACTGCCTTTTCTATAGTAAAGTTTTCAAAAAATAATTTTCTACTGTCGCAAATTTTAATTACGCCAGGGATTGCCTTTTCTATAGTAAACTTTTCAAAAATAATTGTCAACTGTCGCAAATTTCAAATCCGCCAGGGATTGCCTTTTCTATAGTAAATTATTCAAAAAATAATTTTCAACTGTCGCAAATTTCAAATCCGCCAGGGATTGCCTTTTCTATAGTAAATTATTCAAAAAATAATTTTCTTACTGTCGCAAATTTTAATTGCGCCAGGGATTGCCTTTTTCTATAGTAAATTATTCAAAAAATAATTTTCAACTGTCGCCAAATTTTAATTACGCCAGAGATTGCCTTTTCTATAGTAAACTTTTCAAAAAATAATTTTCTACTGTCGCAAATTTTAATTACGCCAGGGATTGCCTTTTCTATAGTAAATTTTGCAAAAAATAATTTTCAACTGTCGCAAATTTTAATTACGCCAGGGATTGCCTTTCCTATCGTAAACTTTTCAAAAAATAATTTTCAACTGTCGCAAATTTTAATTACGCCAGGGATTGCCTTTTCTATAGTAAATTATTCAAAAAATAATTTTTTACTGTCGCAAATTTTAATTGCGCCAGGGATTGCCTTTTCTATAGTAAACTTTTCAAAAAATAATTTTCTACTGTCGCAAATTTTAATTACGCCAGGGATTGCCTTTTATATAGTAAATTATTCAAAAAATAATTTTCAACTGTCGCAAATTTTAATTGCGCCAGGGATTGCCTTTTCTATAGTAAATTATTCAAAAAATAATTTTCTACTGTCGCAAATTTTAATTACGCCAGGGATTGCCTTTTCTATAGTAAATTATTCAAAAAATAATTTTTTACTGTCGCAAATGTTAAGTGCGCCAGGGATTGCCTTTTCTATAGTAAATTATTCAAAAAATAATTTTCAACTGTCGCAAATTTTAATTGCGCCAGGGATTGCCTTTTCTACAGTAAATTATTCAAAAAATAATTTTTTACTGTCGCAAATTTTAAATACGCCAGGGATTGACTTTTCTATAGTAAATTATTCAAAAAATAATTTTCAACTGTCGCAAATTTTAAGTGCGCCAGGGATTGCCTTTCTATAGTAAATTATTCAAAAAATAATTTTCAACTGTCGCAAATTTTAATTACGCCAGGGATTGCCTTTTCTGTAGTAAATTATTCAAAAAATAATTTTCTACTGTCGCAAATTTTAATTACGCCAGGGATTGCCTTTTTCTATAGTAAATTATTCAAAAAATAATTTTTTACTGTCGCAAATGTTAAGTGCGCCAGGGATTGCCTTTTCTATAGTAAATTATTCAAAAAATAATTTTCAACTGTCGCAAATTTTAATTGCGCCAGGGATTGCCTTTTCTACAGTAAATTATTCAAAAAATAATTTTTTACTGTCGCAAATTTTAAATACGCCAGGGATTGACTTTTCTATAGTAAAATTATTCAAAAAATAATTTTCAACTGTCGCAAATTTTAAGTGCGCCAGGGATTGCCTTTTCTACAGTAAATTTTTCAAAAAATAATTTTCAACTGTCGCAAATTTTAATTGCGCCAGGGATTGCCTTTTCTATAGTAAATTATTCAAAAAATAATTTTTTACTGTCGCAAATTTCAAATCCGCCAGGGATTGCCTTTTCTATAGTAAATTATTCAAAAAATAATTTTTTAATATCGCAAGTTTTAATTGCGCCAGGGATTGCCTTTTCTATAGTAAATTTTGCAAAAAAATAATTTTCAACTGTCGCAAATTTCAAATCCGCCAGGGATTGCCTTTTCTATAATAAACTATTCAAAAAATAATTTTTTACTATCGCAAGTTTTAATTGCGCCAGGGATTGCCTTTTCTACAGTAAATTATTCAAAAAAATAATTTTTTACTGTCGCAAATTTTAAATACGCCAGGGATTGCCTTTTCTATAGTAAATTATTCAAAAAATAATTTTCAACTGTCGCCAATTTTAATTACGCCAGGATTGCCTTTTCTATAGGTAAATTATTCAAAAAATAATTTTCAACTGTCGCAAGTTTTAATTGCGCCAGGGATTGCCTTTTCTATAGTAAATTATTCAAAAATAATTTTTTACTGTCGCAAATTTTAAGTGCACCAGGGATTGCCTTTTCTATAGTAAATTTTGCAAAAAATAATTTTCAACTGTCGCAAATTTTAATTACGCCAGGGTTTGCCTTTTCTATAGTAAATTATTCAAAAAATAATTTTATACAGTCGCAAATTTTAATTACGCCAGGGATTGCCTTTCTATAGTAAATTATTCAAAAAATAATTTTTTACTGTCGCAAATTTTAATTACGCCAGGGATTGCCTTTTCTATAGTAAATTATTCAAAAAGTAATTTTCAACTGTCGCAAATTTCAAATCCGCCAGGTATTGCCTTTTCTATAGTAAATTATTCAAAAAATAATTTTTTACTATCGCAAGTTTTAATTACGCCAGGGATTGCCTTTTCTATAGTAAACTTTTCAAAAAATAATTTTCTACTGTCGCAAATTTTAATTACGCCAGGGATTGCCTTTTCTATAGTAAATTATTCAAAAAATAATTTTCAACTGTCGCAAATTTTAATTACGCCAGGGATTGCCTTTTCTATAGTAAATTCTTCAAAAAATAATTTTCTACTGTCGCAAATTTTAATTACGCCAGGGATTGCCTTTTCTATAGTAAATTATTCAAAAAATAATTTTCTACTGTCGCATATTTTAATTACGCCAGGGATTGCCTTTTCTATATTAAACTTTTCAAAAAATAATTTTCTACTGTCGCAAATTTTAATTACGCCAGGGATTGCCTTTTCTATAGTAAATTATTCAAAAAATAATTTTCAACTGTCGCAAATTTTAATTACGCCACGGATTGCCTTTTCTATAGTAAACTTTTCAAAAAATAATTTTCAACTGTCGCAAATTTTAATTACGCCAGGGATTGCCTTTTTATAGTAAATTATTCAAAAAATAATTTTCAACTGTCGCTAATTTCAAATCCGCCAGGGATTGCCTTTTCTATAGTAAATTATTCAAAAAATAATTTTTTACTATCGCAAGTTTTAATTACGCCAGGGATTACCTTTTCTATAGTAAACTTTTCAAAAAATAATTTTCTACTGTCGGAAATTTTAATTAAGCCAGGGATTGCCTTTTCTATAGTAAATTTTGCAAAAAATAATTTTCAACTGTCGCAAATTTTAATTACGCCAGGGATTGCCTTTTCTATAGTAAACTTTTCAAAAAATAATTTTCAACTACGCCAGGGATTGCCTTTTCTATAGTAAATTATTCAAAAAATAATTTTTTACTGTCGCAAATTTTAATTGCGCCAGGGATTGCCTTTTCTATAGTAAATTATTCAAATAATAATTTTCTACTGTCGCAAATCTTAATTACGCCAGGGATTGCCTTTTCTATAGTAAATTATTCAAAAAATAATTTTCAACTGTCGCAAATTTTAATTGCACCAGGGATTGCCTTTTCTATAGTAAATTATTCAAAAAATAATTTTCAACTGTCGCAAATTTCAAATCCGCCAGGGATTGCCTTTTCTATAGTAAACTTTTCAAAAAATAATTTTCAACTGTCGCAAATCTTAATTACGCCAGGGATTGCCTTTTCTATAGTAAATTATTCAAAAAATAATTTTTTACTGTCGCAAATTTTAATTGCGCCAGGGATTGCCTTTTCTATATTAAATTATTCAAATAATAATTTTCTACTGTCGCAAATCTTAATTACGCCAGGGATTGCCTTTTCTATAGTAAATTATTCAAAAAAATAATTTTCAACTGTCGCAAATTTTAATTGCACCAGGGATTGCCTTTTCTATAGTAAATTATTCAAAAAATAATTTTCAACTGTCGCAAATTTCAAATCCGCCAGGGATTGCCTTTTCTATAGTAAATTATTCAAAAAATAATTTTTTACTATCGCAAATTTTAAATACGCCAAGGATTGCCTTTTCTATAGTAAATTATTCAAAAAATAATTTTCAACTGTCGCAAATTTTAAGTGCGCCAGGGATTTCCTTTTCTACAGTAAATTTTTCAAAAAATAATTTCCAACTGTCGCAAATTTTAATTGCGCCAGGGATTGCCTTTTCTATAGTAAATTATTCAAAAAATAATCTTTTACTGTCGCAAATTTTAAATACGCCAGGGATGATTGCCTTTTCTATAGTAAATTATTCAAAAAATAATTTTCAACTGTCGCAAATTTTAATTACGCCAGGGATTGCCTTTTCTATAGTAAATTATTCAAAAAATAATTTTCAACTGTCGCAAATTTTAATTGCGCCAGGGATTGCCTTTTCTATAGTCAATTATTCAAAAAATAATTTTATACTTTCGCAAATTTTAAATACGCCAGGGATTGCCTTTTCTACAGTAAATTATTCAAAAAATAATTTTTTTACTGTCGCAAATTTTAAATACGCCAGGGATGATTGCCTTTTCTATAGTAAATTATTCAAAAAATAATTTTCAACTGTCGCAAATTTTAATTACGCCAGGGATTGCCTTTTCTATAGTAAATTATTCAAAAAATAATTTTCAACTGTCGCAAATTTTAATTGCGCCAGGGATTGCCTTTTCTATAGTCAATTATTCAAAAAATAATTTTATACTTTCGCAAATTTTAAATACGCCAGGGATTGCCTTTTCTATAGTAAATTATTCAAAAAATAATTTTATACTGTCGCAAATTTTAATTACGCCAGGGATTGCCTTTTCTATAGTAAATTATTCAAAAAATAATTTTATACTGTCGCAAATTTTAATTACGCCAGGGATTGCCTTTTTCTATAGTAAATTATTCAAAAAATAATTTTTTACTGTCGCAAATTTTAATTACGCCAGGATTGCCTTTTCTATAGTAAATTATTCAAAAAATAATTTTCAACTGTCGCAAATTTTAATTACGCCAGGGATTGCCTTTTCTATAGTAAATTATTCAAAAAATAATTTTCAACTGTCGCAAATTTTAATTACGCCACGGATTGCCTTTTCTATAGTAAACTTTTCAAAAAATAATTTTCTACTGTCGCATATTTTAATTACGCCAGGGATTGCCTTTTCTATATTAAACTTTTCAAAAAATAATTTTCTACTGTCGCAAATTTTAATTACGCCAGGGATTGCCTTTTCTATAGTAAATTATTCAAAAAATAATTTTCAACTGTCGCAAATTTTAATTACGCCACGGATTGCCTTTTCTATAGTAAACTTTTCAAAAAAGAATTTTCAACTGTCGCAAATTTTAATTACGCCAGGGATTGCCTTTTTATAGTAAATTATTCAAAAAATAATTTTCAACTGTCGCTAATTTCAAATCCGCCAGGGATTGCCTTTTCTATAGTAAATTATTCAAAAAATAATTTTTTACTATCGCAAGTTTTAATTACGCCAGGGATTACCTTTTCTATAGTAAACTTTTCAAAAAATAATTTTCTACTGTCGCAAATTTTAATTAAGCCAGGGATTGCCTTTTCTATAGTAAATTTTGCAAAAAATAATTTTCAACTGTCGCAAATTTTAATTACGCCAGGGATTGCCTTTTCTATAGTAAACTTTTCAAAAAATAATTTTCAACTGTCGCAAATTTTAATTACGCCAGGGATTGCCTTTTCTATAGTAAATTATTCAAAAAATAATTTTTACTGTCGCAAATTTTAATTGCGCCAGGGATTGCCTTTTCTATAGTAAATTATTCAAATAATAATTTTCTACTGTCGCAAATCTTAATTACGCCAGGGATTGCCTTTTCTATAGTAAATTATTCAAAAAATAATTTTCAACTGTCGCAAATTTTAATTGCACCAGGGATTGCCTTTTCTATAGTAAATTATTCAAAAAATAATTTTCAACTGTCGCAAATTTCAAATCCGCCAGGGATTGCCTTTTCTATAGTAAACTTTTCAAAAAATAATTTTCAACTGTCGCAAATCTTAATTACGCCAGGGATTGCCTTTTCTATAGTAAATTATTCAAAAAATAATTTTTTACTGTCGCAAATTTTAATTGCGCCAGGGATTGCCTTTTCTATAGTAAATTATTCAAATAATAATTTTCTACTGTCGCAAATCTTAATTACGCCAGGGATTGCCTTTTCTATAGTAAATTATTCAAAAAATAATTTTCAACTGTCGCAAATTTTAATTGCACCAGGGATTGCCTTTTCTATAGTAAATTATTCAAAAAATAATTTTCAACTGTCGCAAATTTCAAATCCGCCAGGGATTGCCTTTTCTATAGTAAATTATTCAAAAAATAATTTTTTACTATCGCAAATTTTAAATACGCCAAGGATTGCCTTTTCTATAGTAAATTATTCAAAAAATAATTTTCAACTGTCGCAAATTTTAAGTGCGCCAGGGATTGCCTTTTCTACAGTAAATTTTTCAAAAAATAATTTCCAACTGTCGCAAATTTTAATTGCGCCAGGGATTGCCTTTTCTATAGTAAATTATTCAAAAAATAATTTTTTACTGTCGCAAATTTTAAATACGCCAGGGATGATTGCCTTTTCTATAGTAAATTATTCAAAAAATAATTTTCAACTGTCGCAAATTTTAATTACGCCAGGGATTGCCTTTTCTATAGTAAATTATTCAAAAAAATAATTTTCAACTGTCGCAAATTTTAATTGCGCCAGGGATTGCCTTTTCTATAGTCAATTATTCAAAAAATAATTTTATACTTTCGCAAATTTTAAATACGCCAGGCATTGCCTTTTCTACAGTAAATTATTCAAAAAATAATTTTTTACTGTCGCAAATTTTAAATACGCCAGGGATGATTGCCTTTTTCTATAGTAAATTATTCAAAAAATAATTTTCAACTGTCGCAAATTTTAATTACGCCAGGGATTGCCTTTTCTATAGTAAATTATTCAAAAAATAATTTTCAACTGTCGCAAATTTTAATTGCGCCAGGGATTGCCTTTTCTATAGTCAATTATTCAAAAAATAATTTTATACTTTCGCAAATTTTAAATACGCCAGGGATTGCCTTTTCTATAGTAAATTATTCAAAAAATAATTTTATACTGTCGCAAATTTTAATTACGCCAGGGATTGCCTTTTCTATAGTAAATTATTCAAAAAATAATTTTATACTGTCGCAAATTTTAATTACGCCAGGGATTGCCCTTTTCTATAGTAAATTATTCAAAAAATAATTTTTTACTGTCGCAAATTTTAATTACGCCAGGGATTGCCTTTTCTATAGTAAATTATTCAAAAAATAATTTTCAACTGTCGCAAATTTTAATTACGCCAGGGATTGCCTTTTCTATAGTAAATTATTCAAAGAATAATTTTTTACTGTAGCAAATTTTAATTGCGCCAGAAATTGCCTTTTCTATAGTAAACTTTTCAAAAAATAATTTTCTACTGTCGCAAATTTTAATTACGCCAGGGATTGCCTTTTCTATAGTAAATTATTCAAAAAATAATTTTATACTGTCGCAAATTTTAATTACGCCAGGGATTGCCTTTTCTATAGTAAATTATTCAAAAAATAATTTTATACTGTCGCAAATTTTAATTACGCCAGGGATTGCCTTTTCTATAGTAAATTATTCAAAAAATAATTTTTTACTATCGCAAGTTTTAATTGCGCCAGGGATTGCCATTTCTATAGTAAATTTTGCAAAAAAATAATTTTCAACTGTCGCAAATTTCAAATCCGCCAGGGATTGCCTTTTCTATAGTAAATTATTCAAAAAATAATTTTTTACTATCGCAAGTTTTAATTGCGCCAGGGTTTGCCTTTTCTACAGTAAATTATTCAAAAAATAATTTTTTACTGTCGCAAATTTTAAATACGCCAGGGATGATTGCCTTTTCTATAGTAAATTATTCAAAAAATAATTTTCAACTGTCGCAAATTTTAATTACGCCAGGGATTGCCTTTTCTATAGTAAATTATTCAAAAAATAATTTTCAACTGTCGCAAATTTTAATTGCGCCAGGGATTGCCTTTTCTATAGTCAATTATTCAAAAAATAATTTTATACTTTCGCAAATTTTAAATACGCCAGGGATTGCCTTTTCTATAGTAAATTATTCAAAAAATAATTTTATACTGTCGCAAATTTTAATTACGCCAGGGATTGCCTTTTCTATAGTAAATTATTCAAAAAATAATTTTATACTGTCGCAAATTTTAATTACGCCAGGGATTGCCTTTTCTATAGTAAATTATTCAAAAAATAATTTTTTACTGTCGCAAATTTTAATTACGCCAGGGATTGCCTTTTCTATAGTAAATTATTCAAAAAATAATTTTCAACTGTCGCAAATTTCAAATCCGCCAGAGATTGCCTTTTCTATAGTAAATTATTCAAAAAATAATTTTTTACTATCGCAAGTTTTAATTGCGCCAGGGATTGCCCTTTTCTACAGTAGATTTTTCAAAATATTAATTTTATACTGTCGCAAATTTTAATTACGCCAGGGATTGCCTTTTCTATAGTAAATTTTGCAAAAAATAATTTTTTACTGTCGCAAATTTCAAATCCGCCAGGGATTGCCTTTTCTATAGTAAATTATTCAAAAAATAATTTTTTACTGTCGCAAATTTTAATTACGCCAGGGATTGCCTTTTCTATAGTAAATTATTCAAAAAATAATTTCGACTGTCGCAAATTTTAATTACGCCAGGGATTGCCTTTTCTATAGTAAATTATTCAAAGAATAATTTTTTTACTGTAGCAAATTTTAATTGCGCCAGAAATTGCCTTTTCTATAGTAAACTTTTCAAAAAATAATTTTCTACTGTCGCAAATTTTAATTACGCCAGGGATTGCCTTTTCTATAGTAAATTATTCAAAAAATAATTTTTTTACTGTCGCAAATTTTAATTACGCCAGGGATTGCCTTTTCTATAGTAAATTATTCAAAAAATAATTTTCGACTGTCGCAAATTTTAATTACGCCAGGGATTGCCTTTTCTATAGTAAATTATTCAAAGAATAATTTTTTACTGTAGCAAATTTTAATTGCGCCAGAAATTGCCTTTTCTATAGTAAACTTTTCAAAAAATAATTTTCTACTGTCGCAAATTTTAATTACGCCAGGGATTGCCTTTTCTATAGTAAATTATTCAAAAAATAATTTTATACTGTCGCAAATTTTAATTACGCCAGGGATTGCCTTTTCTATAGTAAATTATTCAAAAAATAATTTTATACTGTCGCAAATTTTAATTACGCCAGGGATTGCCTTTTCTATAGTAAATTATTCAAAAAATAATTTTTTAATATCGCAAGTTTTAATTGCGCCAGGGATTGCCATTTCTATAGTAAATTTTGCAAAAAAATAATTTTCAACTGTCGCAAATTTCAAATCCGCCAGGGATTGCCTTTTCTATAGTAAATTATTCAAAAAAATAATTTTTTACTATCGCAAGTTTTAATTGCGCCAGGGATTGCCTTTTCTACAGTAAATTATTCAAAAAATAATTTTTTACTGTCGCAAATTTTAAATACGCCAGGGATGATTGCCTTTTCTATAGTAAATTATTCAAAAAATAATTTTCAACTGTCGCAAATTTTAATTACGCCAGGGATTGCCTTTTCTATAGTAAATTATTCAAAAAATAATTTTCAACTGTCGCAAATTTTAATTGCGCCAGGGATTGCCTTTTCTATAGTCAATTATTCAAAAAATAATTTTATACTTTCGCAAATTTTAAATACGCCAGGGATTGCCTTTTCTATAGTAAATTATTCAAAAAATAATTTTATACTGTCGCAAATTTTAATTACGCCAGGGATTGCCTTTTCTATAGTAAATTATTCAAAAAATAATTTTATACTGTCGCAAATTTTAATTACGCCAGGGATTGCCTTTTCTATAGTAAATTATTCAAAAAATAATTTTTTACTGTCGCAAATTTTAATTACGCCAGGGATATTGCCTTTTCTATAGTAAATTATTCAAAAAATAATTTTCAACTGTCGCAAATTTCAAATCCGCCAGAGATTGCCTTTTCTATAGTAAATTATTCAAAAAATAATTTTTTACTATCGCAAGTTTTAATTGCGCCAGGGATTGCCTTTTCTACAGTAGATTTTTCAAAATATTAATTTTATACTGTCGCAAATTTTAATTACGCCAGGGATTGCCTTTTCTATAGTAAATTTTGCAAAAAATAATTTTTTACTGTCGCAAATTTCAAATCCGCCAGGGATTGCCTTTTCTATAGTAAATTATTCAAAAAATAATTTTCGACTGTCGCAAATTTTAATTACGCCAGGGATTGCCTTTTCTATAGTAAATTATTCAAAGAATAATTTTTTACTGTAGCAAATTTTAATTGCGCCAGAAATTGCCTTTTCTATAGTAAACTTTTCAAAAAATAATTTTCTACTGTCGCAAATTTTAATTACGCCAGGGATTGCCTTTTCTATAGTAAATTATTCAAAAAATAATTTTCAACTGTCGCAAATTTTAATTGCGCCAGGGATTGCCTTTTCTATAGTAAATTATTCAAAAAATAATTTTCAACTGTCGCAAATTTTAATTACGCCAGGGATTGCCTTTTCTATAGTAAATTATTCAAAAAATAATTTTTTACTGTCGCAAATTTTAAGTGCGCCAGGGATTGCCTTTTCTATAGTAAATTTTGCAAAAAATAATTTTCTACTGTCGCAAATTTTAATTACGCCAGGGATTGCCTTTTCTATAGTAAATTATTCAAAAAATAATTTTCAACTGTCGCAAATTTTAATTGCGCCAGGGATTGCCTTTTCTATAGTAAATTATTCAAAAAATAATTTTCTACTGTCGCAAATTTTAATTGCGCCAGGGATTGCCTTTTCTATAGTAAACTTTTCAAAAAATAATTTTCTACTGTCGCAAATTTTAATTACGCCAGGGATTGCCTTTTCTATAGTAAATTATTCAAAAAATAATTTTTTACTGTCGCAAATTTTAAGTGCGCCAGGGATTGCCTTTTCTATAGTAAATTATTCAAAAAATAATTTTTTACTGTCGCAAATTTTAATTACGCCAGGGATTGCCTTTTCTATAGTAAATTTTGCAAAAAATAATTTTCAACTGTGATTTTATAGTAAATTATTCAAAAAATAATTTTATACTGTCGCAAATTTTAATTGCGCTAGGGATTGCCTTTTCTATAGTAAATTATTCACAAATTAATTTTTTCCTGTCGCAAATTTTAATTGCGCCAGGGATTGCCTTTTCTATAGTAAATTATTCAAAAAATAATTTTTTACTGTCGCAAATTTTAATTACGCCAGGGATTGCCTTTTCTATAGTAAATTATTCAAAAAATAATTTTCAACTGTCGCAAATTTCAAATCCGCCAGGGATTGCCTTTTCTATAGTAAATTATTCAAAAAATAATTTTTTACTATCGCAAGTTTTAATTGCGCCAGGGATTGCCTTTTCTACAGTAAATTTTTCAAAATATTAATTTTTTACTGTCGCAAATTTTAATTACGCCAGGGATTGCCTTTTCTATAGTAAATTTTTCAAAATATTAATTTTTAACTGTCGCAAATTTTAATTACGCCAGGGATTGCCTTTTCTATAGTAAATTATTCAAAAAATAATTTTCAACTGTCGCAAATTTTAATTACGCCAGGGATTGCCTTTTCTATAGTAAATTATTCAAAAAATAATTTTCAACTGTCGCAAATTTTAATTGCGCCAGGGATTGCCTTTTCTACAGTAAATTATTCAAAAAATAATTTTTTACTGTCGCAAATTTTAATTACGCCAGGGATTGCCTTTTCTATAGTAAATTATTCAAAAAATAATTTTCAACTGTCGTAAATTTTAATTGCGCCAGGGATTGCCTTTTCTACAGTAAATTATTCAAAAAATAATTTTTTACTGTCGCAAATTTTAAATACGCCAGGGATTGCCTTTTCTATAGTAAATTATTCAAAAAATAATTTTTTACTGTCGCAAATTTTAATTGCGCCAGGGATTGCCTTTTCTATAGTAAATTATTCAAAAAATAATTTTCAACTGTCGCAAATTTCAAATCCGCCAGGGATGGCCTTTTCTATAGTAAATTATTCAAAAAATAATTTTTTACTATCGCAAGTTTTAATTGCGCCAGGTATTGCCTTTTCTATAGTAAATTATTCAAAAAATAATTTTTTACTGTCGCAAATTTTAATTACGCCAGGGATTGCCTTTTCTATAGTAAATTATTCAAAAAATAATTTTCAACTGTCGCAAATTTTAATTGCGCCAGGGATTGCCTTTTCTACAGTAAATTATTCAAAAAATAATTTTTTACTGTCGCAAATTTTAAATACGCCAGGGATTGCCTTTTCTATAGTAAATTATTCAAAAAATAATTTTTTACTGTCGCAAATTTTAATTACGCCAGGGATTGCCTTTTCTATAGTAAATTATTCAAAAAATAATTTTCAACTGTCGCAAATTTTAAGTGCGCCAGGGATTGCCGTTTCTATAGTAAATTATTCAAAAAATAATTTTTTACTGTCGCAAATTTTAATTACGCCAGGGATTGCCTTTTCTATAGTAAATTTTGCAAAAAATAATTTTCAACTGTCGCAAATTTTAATTGCGCCAGGGTTTGCCTTTTCTATAGTAAATTATTCAAAAAATAATTTTTTACTGTCGCAAATTTTAATTACGCCAGGGAATGCCTTTTCTATAGTAAATTATTCAAAAAATAATTTTCAACTGTCGCAAATTTTAATTGCGCCAGGGATTGCCTTTTCTACAGTAAATTATTCAAAAAATAATTTTTTACTGTCGCAAATTTTAAATACGCCAGGGATTGCCTTTTCTATAGTAAATTATTCAAAAAATAATTTTTTACTGTCGCAAATTTTAATTACGCCAGGGATTGCCTTTTCTATAGTAAATTTTGCAAAAAATAATTTTCAACTGTCGCAAATTTTAATTGCGCCAGGGATTGCCTTTTCTATAGTAAATTATTCAAAAAATAATTTTCAACTGTCGCAAATTTCAAATCCGCCAGGGATTGCCTTTTCTATAGTAAATTATTCAAAAAATAATTTTTTACTATCGCAATTTTAATTGCGCCAGGGATTGCCTTTTCTATAGTAAATTATTCAAAAAATAATTTTTTACTGTCGCAAATTTTAATTACGCCATGGATTGCCTTTTCTATAGTAAATTATTCAAAAAATAATTTTCAACTGTCGCAAATTTTAACTACGCCAGGGATTGCCTTTTCTATAGTAAATTATTCAAAAAATAATTTTTTACTGTCGCAAATTTTAAGTGCGCCAGGGATTGCCTTTTCTATAGTAAATTATTCAAAAAATAATTTTTTACTGTCGCAGATTTTAATTGCGCCAGGGATTGCCTTTTCTATAGTAAATTATTCAAAAAATAATTTTCAACTGTCGCAAATTTTACTTACGCCAGGGATTGCCTTTTCTATAGTAAATTATTCAAAAAATAATTTTCAACTGTCGCAAATTTTAATTGCGCCAGGGATTGCCTTTTCTACAGTAAATTATTCAAAAAATAATTTTTTACTGTCGCAAATTTTAAATACGCCAGGGATTGCCTTTTCTATAGTAAATTATTCAAAAAATAATTTTTTACTGTCGCAAATTTTAATTACGCCAGGGATTGCCTTTTCTATAGTAAATTTTGCAAAAAATAATTTTCAACTGTCGCAAATTTTAATTGCG
The DNA here is from genome assembly GCA_963930735.1 of Dioctria linearis. Classification (NCBI taxonomy): domain Eukaryota; kingdom Metazoa; phylum Arthropoda; class Insecta; order Diptera; family Asilidae; genus Dioctria; species Dioctria linearis. The sequence goes on along the minus strand of CAWVNZ010002565.1, from coordinate 15,131 downwards.
CCAGGGATTGCCTTTTCTATAGTAAATTATTCAAAAAATAATTTTCAACTGTCGCAAATTTCAAATCCGCTAGGGATGGCCTTTTCTATAGTAAATTATTCAAAAAATAATTTTTTACTATCGCAAGTTTTAATTGCGCCAGGTATTGCCTTTTCTATAGTAAATTATTCAAAAAATAATTTTTTACTGTCGCAAATTTTAATTACGCCAGGGATTGCCTTTTCTATAGTAAATTATTCAAAAAATAATTTTCAACTGTCGCAAATTTTAATTGCGCCAGGGATTGCCTTTTCTACAGTAAATTATTCAAAAAATAATTTTTTACTGTCGCAAATTTTAAATACGCCAGGGATTGCCTTTTCTATAGTAAATTATTCAAAAAATAATTTTTTACTGTCGCAAATTCTAATTGCGCCAGGGATTGCCTTTTCTATAGTAAATTATTCAAAAAATAATTTTCAACTGTCGCAAATTTCAAATCCGCCAGGGATTGCCTTTTCTATAGTAAATTATTCAAAAAATAATTTTTTACTATCGCAACTTTAATTGCGCCAGGGATTGCCTTTTCTATAGTAAATTATTCAAAAAATAATTTTTTACTGTCGCAAATTTTAATTACGCCAGGGATTGCCTTTTCTATAGTAAATTATTCAAAAAATAATTTTCAACTGTCGCAAATTTTAACTGCGCCAGGGATTGCCTTTTCTATAGTAAATTATTCAAAAAATAATTTTTTACTGTCGCAAATTTTAAGTGCGCCAGGGATTGCCTTTTCTATAGTAAATTATTCAAAAAATAATTTTTTACTGTCGCAGATTTTAATTGCGCCAGGGATTGCCTTTTCTATAGTAAATTATTCAAAAAATAATTTTCAACTGTCGCAAATTTTACTTACGCCAGGGATTGCCTTTTCTATAGTAAATTATTCAAAAAATAATTTTCAACTCTCGCAAATTTTAATTACGCCAGGGATTGCCTTTTCTATAGTAAATTATTCAAAAAATAATTTTTTACTGTCGCAAATTTTAAGTGCGCCAGGGATTGCCTTTTCTATAGTAAATTTTGCAAAAAATAATTTTCTACTGTCGCAAATTTTAATTACGCCAGGGATTGCCTTTTCTATAGTAAATTATTCAAAAAATAATTTTCAACTGTCGCAAATTTCAAATCCGCCAGGGATTGCCTTTTCTATAGTAAATTATTCAAAAAATAATTTTTTACTATCGCAATTTTAATTGCGCCAGGGATTGCCTTTTCTATAGTAAATTATTCAAAAAATAATTTTTTACTGTCGCAAATTTTAATTACGCCATGGATTGCCTTTTCTATAGTAAATTATTCAAAAAATAATTTTCAACTGTCGCAAATTTTAACTACGCCAGGGATTGCCTTTTCTATAGTAAATTATTCAAAAAATAATTTTTTACTGTCGCAAATTTTAAGTGCGCCAGGGATTGCCTTTTCTATAGTAAATTATTCAAAAAATAATTTTTTACTGTCGCAGATTTTAATTGCGCCAGGGATTGCCTTTTCTATAGTAAATTATTCAAAAAATAATTTTCAACTGTCGCAAATTTTACTTACGCCAGGGATTGCCTTTTCTATAGTAAATTATTCAAAAAATAATTTTCAACTGTCGCAAATTTTAATTGCGCCAGGGATTGCCTTTTCTACAGTAAATTATTCAAAAAATAATTTTTTACTGTCGCAAATTTTAAATACGCCAGGGATTGCCTTTTCTATAGTAAATTATTCAAAAAATAATTTTTTACTGTCGCAAATTTTAATTACGCCAGGGATTGCCTTTTCTATAGTAAATTATTCAAAAAATAATTTTCAACTGTCGCAAATTTTAACTGCGCCAGGGATTGCCTTTTCTATAGTAAATTATTCAAAAAATAATTTTTTACTGTCGCAAATTTTAAGTGCGCCAGGGATTGCCTTTTCTATAGTAAATTATTCAAAAAATAATTTTTTACTGTCGCAGATTTTAATTGCGCCAGGGATTGCCTTTTCTATAGTAAATTATTCAAAAAATAATTTTCAACTGTCGCAAATTTTACTTACGCCAGGGATTGCCTTTTCTATAGTAAATTATTCAAAAAATAATTTTCAACTGTCGCAAATTTTAATTACGCCAGGGATTGCCCTTTCTATAGTAAATTATTCAAAAAATAATTTTTTACTGTCGCAAATTTTAAGTGCGCCAGGGATTGCCTTTTCTATAGTAAATTTTGCAAAAAATAATTTTCTACTGTCGCAAATTTTAATTACGCCAGGGATTGCCTTTTCTATAGTAAATTATTCAAAAAATAATTTTCAACTGTCGCAAATTTTAAGTGCGCCAGGGATTGCCTTTTCTATAGTAAATTATTCAAAAAATAATTTTTTACTGTCGCAAATTTTAATTACGCCAGGGAATGCCTTTTCTATAGTAAATTTTGCAAAAAATAATTTTCAACTGTCGCAAATTTTAATTGCGCCAGGGTTTGCCTTTTCTATAGTAAATTATTCAAAAAATAATTTTTTACTGTCGCAAATTTTAATTACGCCAGGGAATGCCTTTTCTATAGTAAATTATTCAAAAAATAATTTTCAACTGTCGCAAATTTTAATTGCGCCAGGGATTGCCTTTTCTACAGTAAATTATTCAAAAAATAATTTTTTACTGTCGCAAATTTTAAATACGCCAGGCATTGCCTTTTATATAGTAAATTATTCAAAAAATAATTTTTTACTGTCGCAAATTTTAATTACGCCAGGGATTGCCTTTTCTATAGTAAATTTTGCAAAAAATAATTTTCAACTGTCGCAAATTTTAATTGCGCCAGGGATTGCCTTTTCTATAGTAAATTATTCAAAAAATAATTTTCAACTGTCGCAAATTTCAAATCCGCCAGGGATGGCCTTTTCTATAGTAAATTATTCAAAAAATAATTTTTTACTATCGCAAGTTTTAATTGCGCCAGGTATTGCCTTTTCTATAGTAAATTATTCAAAAAATAATTTTTTACTGTCGCAAATTTTAATTACGCCAGGGATTGCCTTTTCTATAGTAAATTATTCAAAAAATAATTTTCAACTGTCGCAAATTTTAATTGCGCCAGGGATTGCCTTTTCTACAGTAAATTATTCAAAAAATAATTTTTTACTGTCGCAAATTTTAAATACGCCAGGGATTGCCATTTCTATAGTAAATTATTCAAAAAATAATTTTTTACTGTCGCAAATTCTAATTGCGCCAGGGATTGCCTTTTCTATAGTAAATTATTCAAAAAATAATTTTCAACTGTCGCAAATTTCAAATCCGCCAGGGATTGCCTTTTCTATAGTAAATTATTCAAAAAATAATTTTTTACTATCGCAATTTTAATTGCGCCAGGGATTGCCTTTTCTATAGTAAATTATTCAAAAAATAATTTTTTACTGTCGCAAATTTTAATTACGCCAGGGATTGCCTTTTCTATAGTAAATTATTCAAAAAATAATTTTCAACTGTCGCAAATTTTAACTGCGCCAGGGATTGCCTTTTCTATAGTAAATTATTCAAAAAATAATTTTTTACTGTCGCAAATTTTAAGTGCGCCAGGGATTGCCTTTTCTATAGTAAATTATTCAAAAAATAATTTTTTACTGTCGCAGATTTTAATTGCGCCAGGGATTGCCTTTTCTATAGTAAATTATTCAAAAAATAATTTTCAACTGTCGCAAATTTTACTTACGCCAGGGATTGCCTTTTCTATAGTAAATTATTCAAAAAATAATTTTCAACTGTCGCAAATTTTAATTACGCCAGGGATTGCCTTTTCTATAGTAAATTATTCAAAAAATAATTTTTTACTGACGCAAATTTTAAGTGCGCCAGGGATTGCCTTTTCTATAGTAAATTTTGCAAAAAATAATTTTCTACTGTCGCAAATTTTAATTACGCCAGGGATTGCCTTTTCTATAGTAAATTATTCAAAAAATAATTTTCAACTGTCGCAAATTTCAAATCCGCCAGGGATTGCCTTTTCTATAGTAAATTATTCAAAAAATAATTTTTTACTATCGCAATTTTAATTGCGCCAGGGATTGCCTTTTCTATAGTAAATTATTCAAAAAATAATTTTTTACTGTCGCAAATTTTAATTACGCCAGGGATTGCCTTTTCTATAGTAAATTATTCAAAAAATAATTTTCAACTGTCGCAAATTTTAACTACGCCAGGGATTGCCTTTTCTATAGTAAATTATTCAAAAAATAATTTTTTACTGTCGCAAATTTTAAGTGCGCCAGGGATTGCCTTTTCTATAGTAAATTATTCAAAAAATAATTTTTTACTGTCGCAGATTTTAATTGCGCCAGGGATTGCCTTTTCTATAGTAAATTATTCAAAAAATAATTTTCAACTGTCGCAAATTTTACTTACGCCAGGGATTGCCTTTTCTATAGTAAATTATTCAAAAAATAATTTTCAACTGTCGCAAATTTTAATTACGCCAGGGATTGCCTTTTCTATAGTAAATTATTCAAAAAATAATTTTTTACTGTCGCAAATTTTAAGTGCGCCAGGGATTGCCTTTTCTATAGTAAATTTTGCAAAAAATAATTTTCTACTGTCGCAAATTTTAATTACGCCAGGGATTGCCTTTTCTATAGTAAATAATTCAAAAAATAATTTTCAACTGTCGCAAATTTTAATTGCGCCAGGGATTGCCTTTTCTATAGTAAATTATTCAAAAAATAATTTTCTACTGTCGCAAATTTTAATTACGCCAGGAATTGCCATTTCTATAGTAAATTATTCAAAAAATAATTTTTTACTATCGCAAGTTTTAATTGCGCCAGGGATTGCCTTTTCTATAGTAAATTATTCAAAAAATAATTTTTTACTGTCGCAAATTTTAATTACGCCAGGGATTGCCTTTTCTATAGTAAATTTTGCAAAAAATAATTTTTTACTGTCGCAAATTTTAATTACGCCAGGGATTGCCTTTTCTATAGTAAATTATTCAAAAAATAATTTTCAACTGTCGCAAATTTTAATTACGCCAGGGATTGCCTTTTCTATAGTAAACTTTTCAAAAAATAATTTTCTACTGTCGCAAATTTTAATTACGCCAGGGATTGCCTTTTCTATAGTAAATTATTCAAAAAATAATTTTTTACTGTCGCAAATTTTAAGTGCGCCAGGGATTGCCTTTTCTATAGTAAATTATTCAAAAAATAATTTTTTACTGTCGCAAATTTTAATTACGCCAGGGATTGCCTTTTCTATAGTAAATTTTGCAAAAAATAATTTTCAACTGTCGCAAATTTTAATTGCGCCAGGGTTTGCCTTTTCTATAGTAAATTATTCAAAAAATAATTTTTTACTGTCGCAAATTTTAATTACGCCAGGGATTGCCTTTTCTATAGTAAATTATTCAAAAAATAATTTTCAACTGTCGCAAATTTTAATTGCGCCAGGGATTGCCTTTTCTACAGTAAATTATTCAAAAAATAATTTTTTACTGTCGCAAATTTTAAATACGCCAGGGATTGCCTTTTCTATAGTAAATTATTCAAAAAACAATTTTTTAATGTCGCAAATTTTAATTACGCCAGGGATTGCCTTTTCTATAGTAAATTTTGCAAAAAATAATTTTCAACTGTCGCAAATTTTAATTGCGCCAGGGATTGCCTTTTCTATAGTAAATTATTCAAAAAATAATTTTCAACTGTCGCAAATTTCAAATCCGCCAGGGATGGCCTTTTCTATAGTAAATTATTCAAAAAATAATTTTTTACTATCGCAAGTTTTAATTGCGCCAGGTATTGCCTTTTCTATAGTAAATTATTCAAAAAATAATTTTTTACTGTCGCAAATTTTAATTACGCCAGGGATTGCCTTTTCTATAGTAAATTATTCAAAAAATAATTTTCAACTGTCGCAAGTTTTAATTGCGCCAGGGATTGCCTTTTCTACAGTAAATTATTCAAAAAATAATTTTTTACTGTCGCAAATTTTAAATACGCCAGGGATTGCCTTTTCTATAGTAAATTTTTCAAAAAATAATTTTTTACTGTCGCAAATTCTAATTGCGCCAGGGATTGCCTTTTCTATAGTAAATTATTCAAAAAATAATTTTCAACTGTCGCATATTTCAAATCCGCCAGGGATTGCCTTTTCTATAGTAAATTATTCAAAAAATAATTTTTTACTATCGCAATTTTAATTGCGCCAGGGATTGCCTTTTCTATAGTAAATTATTCAAAAAATAATTTTTTACTGTCGCAAATTTTAATTACGCCAGGGATTGCCTTTTCTATAGTAAATTATTCAAAAAATAATTTTCAACTGTCGCAAATTTTAACTACGCCAGGGATTGCCTTTTCTATAGTAAATTATTCAAAAAATAATTTTTTACTGTCGCAAATTTTAAGTGCGCCAGGGATTGCCTTTTCTATAGTAAATTATTCAAAAAATAATTTTTTACTGTCGCAGATTTTAATTGCGCCAGGGATTGCCTTTTCTATAGTAAATTATTCAAAAAATAATTTTCAACTGTCGCAAATTTTAATTACGCCAGGGATTGCCTTTTCTATAGTAAATTATTCAAAAAATAATTTTCAACTGTCGCAAATTTTAATTACGCCAGGGATTGCCTTTTCTATAGTAAATTATTCAAAAAATAATTTTTTACTGTCGCAAATTTTAAGTGCGCCAGGGATTGCCTTTTCTATAGTAAATTTTGCAAAAAATAATTTTCTACTGTCGCAAATTTTAATTACGCCAGGGATTGCCTTTTCTATAGCAAATTATTCAAAAAATAATTTTCAACTGTCGCAAATTTTAATTGCGCCAGGGATTGCCTTTTCTATAGTCAATTATTCAAAAAATAATTTTCTACTGTCGCAAATTTTAATTACGCCAGGAATTGCCATTTCTATAGTAAATTATTCAAAAAATAATTTTTTACTATCGCAAGTTTTAATTGCGCCAGGGATTGCCTTTTCTATAGTAAATTATTCAAAAAATAATTTTTTACTGTCGCAAATTTTAATTACGCCAGGGATTGCCTTTTCTATAGTAAATTTTGCAAAAAATAATATTTTACTGTCGCAAATTTTAATTACGCCAGGGATTGCCTTTTCTATAGTAAATTATTCAAAAAATAATTTTCAACTGTCGCAAATTTTAATTACGCCAGGGATTGCCTTTTCTATAGTAAACTTTTCAAAAAATAATTTTTTACTGTCGCAAATTTTAATTACGCCAGGGATTGCCTTTTCTATAGTAAATTATTCAAAAAATAATTTTCAACTGTCGCAAATTTTAATTGCGCCAGGGATTGCCTTTTCTACAGTAAATTATTCAAAAAATAATTTTTTAATGTCGCAAATTTTAAATACGCCAGGGATTGCCTTTTCTATAGTAAATTATTCAAAAAATAATTTTTTACTCTCGCAAATTTTAATTACGCCAGGGATTGCCTTTTCTATAGTAAATTTTGCAAAAAATAATTTTCAACTGTCGCAAATTTTAATTGCGCCAGGGATTGCCTTTTCTATAGTAAATTATTCAAAAAATAATTTTCAACTGTCGCAAATTTCAAATCCGCCAGGGATGGCCTTTTCTATAGTAAATTATTCAAAAAATAATTTTTTACTATCGCAAGTTTTAATTGCGCCAGGTATTGCCTTTTCTATAGTAAATTATTCAAAAAATAATTTTTTACTGTCGCAAATTTTAATTACGCCAGGGATTGCCTTTTCTATAGTAAATTATTCAAAAAATAATTTTCAACTGTCGCAAATTTTAATTGCGCCAGGGATTGCCTTTTCTACAGTAAATTATTCAAAAAATAATTTTTTACTGTCGCAAATTTTAAATACGCCAGGGATTGCCTTTTCTATAGTAAATTATTCAAAAAATAATTTTTTACTGTCGCAAATTCTAATTGCGCCAGGGATTGCCTTTTCTATAGTAAATTATTCAAAAAATAATTTTCAACTGTCGCAAATTTCAAATCCGCCAGGGATTGCCTTTTCTATAGTAAATTATTCAAAAAATAATTTTTTACTATCGCAATTTTAATTGCGCCAGGGATTGCCTTTTCTATAGTAAATTATTCAAAAAATAATTTTTTACTGTCGCAAATTTTAATTACGCCAGGGATTGCCTTTTCTATAGTAAATTATTCAAAAAATAATTTTCAATTGTCGCAAATTTTAACTACGCCAGGGATTGCCTTTTCTATAGTAAATTATTCAAAAAATAATTTTTTACTGTCGCAAATTTAAGTGCGCCAGGGATTGCCTTTTCTATAGTAAATTATTCAAAAAATAATTTTTTACTGTCGCAGATTTTAATTGCGCCAGGGATTGCCTTTTCTATAGTAAATTATTCAAAAAATAATTTTCAACTGTCGCAAATTTTAATTACGCCAGGGATTGCCTTTTCTATAGTAAACTTTTCAAAAAATAATTTTCTACTGTCGCAAATTTTAATTACGCCAGGGATTGCCTTTTCTATAGTAAATTTTGCAAAAAATAATTTTCAACTGTGATTTTATAGTAAATTATTCAAAAAATAATTTTATACTGTCGCAAATTTTAATTGCGCTAGGGATTGCCTTTTCTATAGTAAATTATTCACAAATTAATTTTTTCCTGTCGCAAATTTTAATTGCGCCAGGGATTGCCTTTTCTATAGTAAATTATTCAAAAAATAATTTTTTACTGTCGCAAATTTTAATTACGCCAGGGATTGCCTTTTCTATAGTAAATTATTCAAAAAATAATTTTCAACTGTCGCAAATTTCAAATCCGCCAGGGATTGCCTTTTCTATAGTAAATTATTCAAAAAATAATTTTTTACTATCGCAAGTTTTAATTGCGCCAGGGATTGCCTTTTCTACAGTAAATTTTTCAAAATATTAATTTTTTACTGTCGCAAATTTTAATTACGCCAGGGATTGCCTTTTCTATAGTAAATTTTTCAAAATATTAATTTTTAACTGTCGCAAATTTTAATTACGCCAGGGATTGCCTTTTCTATAGTAAATTATTCAAAAAATAATTTTCAACTGTCGCGAATTTTAATTGCGCCAGGGATTGCCTTTTCTACAGTAAATTATTCAAAAAATAATTTTTTACTGTCGCAAATTTTAATTACGCCAGGGATTGCCTTTTCTATAGTAAATTATTCAAAAAATAATTTTCAACTGTCGCAAATTTTAATTGCGCCAGGGATTGCCTTTTCTACAGTAAATTATTCAAAAAATAATTTTTTACTGTCGCAAATTTTAAATACGCCAGGGATTGCCTTTTCTATAGTAAATTATTCAAAAAATAATTTTTTACTGTCGCAAATTTTAATTACGCCAGGGATTGCCTTTTCTATAGTAAATTTTGCAAAAAATAATTTTCAACTGTCGCAAATTTTAATTGCGCCAGGGATTGCCTTTTCTATAGTAAATTATTCAAAAAATAATTTTCAACTGTCGCAAATTTCAAATCCGCCAGGGATGGCCTTTTCTATAGTAAATTATTCAAAAAATAATTTTTTACTATCGCAAGTTTTAACTGCGCCAGGTATTGCCTTTTCTATAGTAAATTATTCAAAAAATAAGTTTTTACTGTCGCAAATTTTAATTACGCCAGGGATTGCCTTTTCTATAGTAAATTATTCAAAAAATAATTTTCAACTGTCGCAAATTTTAATTGCGCCAGGGATTGCCTTTTCTACAGTAAATTATTCAAAAAATAATTTTTTACTGTCGCAAATTTTAAATACGCCAGGGATTGCCTTTTCTATAGTAAATTATTCAAAAAATAATTTTTTACTGTCGCAAATTTTAATTACGCCAGGGATTGCCTTTTCTATAGTAAATTATTCAAAAAATAATTTTCAACTGTCGCAAATTTTAAGTGCGCCAGGGATTGCCTTTTCTATAGTAAATTATTCAAAAAATAATTTTTTACTGTCGCAAATTTTAATTACGCCAGGGATTGCCTTTTCTATAGTAAATTTTGCAAAAAATAATTTTCAACTGTCGCAAATTTTAATTGCGCCAGGTTTTGCCTTTTCTATAGTAAATTATTCAAAAAATAATTTTTTACTGTCGCAAATTTTAATTACGCCAGGGATTGCCTTTTCTATAGTAAATTATTCAAAAAATAATTTTCAACTGTCGCAAATTTTAATTGCGCCAGGGATTGCCTTTTCTACAGTAAATTATTCAAAAAATAATTTTTTACTGTCGCAAATTTTAAATACGCCAGGGATTGCCTTTTCTATAGTAAATTATTCAAAAAATAATTTTTACTGTCGCAAATTTTAATTACGCCAGGGATTGCCTTTTCTATAGTAAATTTTGCAAAAAATAATTTTCAACTGTCGCAAATTTTAATTGCGCCAGGGATTGCCTTTTCTATAGTAAATTATTCAAAAAATAATTTTCAACTGTCGCAAATTTCAAATCCGCCAGGGATGGCCTTTTCTATAGTAAATTATTCAAAAAATAATTTTTTACTATCGCAAGTTTTAATTGCGCCAGGTATTGCCTTTTCTATAGTAAATTATTCAAAAAATAATTTTATACTGTCGCAAATTTTAATTACGCCAGGGATTGCCTTTTCTATAGTAAATTATTCAAAAAATAATTTGCAACTGTCGAAAATTTTAATTGCGCCAGGAATTGCCTTTTCTACAGTAAATTATTCAAAAAATAATTTTTTACTGTCGCAAATTTTAAATACGCCAGGGATTGCCTTTTCTATAGTAAATTATTCAAAAAATAATTTTTTACTGTCGCAAATTCTAATTGCGCCAGGGATTGCCTTTTCTATAGTAAATTATTCAAAAAATAATTTTCAACTGTCGCAAATTTCAAATCCGCCAGGGATTGCCTTTTCTATAGTAAATTATTCAAAAAATAATTTTTTACTATCGCAATTTTAATTGCGCCAGGGATTGCCTTTTCTATAGTAAATTATTCAAAAAATAATTTTTTACTGTCGCAAATTTTAATTACGCCAGGGATTGCCTTTTCTATAGTAAATTATTCAAAAAATAATTTTCAACTGTCGCAAATTTTAACTACGCCAGGTATTGCCTTTTCTATAGTAAATTATTCAAAAAATAATTTTTTACTGTCGCAAATTTTAAGTGCGCCAGGGATTGCCTTTTCTATAGTAAATTATTCAAAAAATAATTTTTTACTGTTGCAGATTTAATTGCGCCAGGGATTGCCTTTTCTATAGTAAATTATTCAAAAAATAATTTTCAACTGTCGCAAATTTTAATTACGCCAGGGATTGCTTTTTCTATAGTAAACTTTTCAAAAAATAATTTTCTACTGTCACAAATTTTAATTACGCCAGGGATTGCCTTTTCTATAGTAAATTTTGCAAAAAATAATTTTCAACTGTGATTTTATAGTAAATTATTAAAAAAATAATTTTATACTGTCGCAAATTTTAATTGCGCTAGGGATTGCCTTTTCTATAGTAAATTATTCACAAATTAATTTTTTCCTGTCGCAAATTTTAATTGCGCCAGGGATTGCCTTTTCTATAGTAAATTATTCAAAAAATAATTTTTTACTGTCGCAAATTTTAATTACGCCAGGGATTGCCTTTTTTTATAGTAAATTATTCAAAAAATAATTTTCAACTGTCGCAAATTTCAAATCCGCCAGGGATTGCCTTTTCTATAGTAAATTATTCAAAAAATAATTTTTTACTATCGCAAGTTTTAATTGCGCGAGGGATTGCCTTTTCTACAGTAAATTTTTCAAAATATTAATTTTTTACTGTCGCAAATTTTAATTACGCCAGGGATTGCCTTTTCTATAGTAAATTATTCAAAAAATAATTTTTTACTGTCGCAGATTTTAATTGCGCCAGGGATTGCCTTTTCTATAGTAAATTATTCAAAAAATAATTTTCAACTGTCGCAAATTTTAATTACGCCAGGGATTGCCTTTTCTATAGTAAACTTTTCAAAAAATAATTTTCTACTGTCACAAATTTTAATTACGCCAGGGATTGCCTTTTCTATAGTAAATTTTGCAAAAAATAATTTTCAACTGTGATTTTATAGTAAATTATTAAAAAAATAATTTTATACTGTCGCAAATTTTAATTGCGCTAGGGATTGCCTTTTCTATAGTAAATTATTCACAAATTAATTTTTTCCTGTCGCAAATTTTAATTGCGCCAGGGATTGCCTTTTCTATAGTAAATTATTCAAAAAATAATTTTATACTGTCGCAAATATTAATTACGCCAGGGATTGCCTTTTCTATAGTAAATTATTCAAAAAATAATTTTTTACGGTCGCAAATTTTAATTACGCCAGGGATTGCCTTTTCTATAGTAAATTATTCAGAAAATAATTTTATACTGTCGCAAATTTTAATTACGCCAGGGATTGCCTTTTCTGTAGTAAATTATTCAAAAAATAATTTTCTACTGTCGCAAATTTTAATTACGCCAGGGATTGCCTTTTCTATAGTAAATTATTCAAAAAATAATTTTCAACTGTCGCAAATTTTAATTACGCCAGGGATTGCCTTTTCTATAGTAAATTATTCAAAAAATAATTTTTTACGGTCGCAAATTTTAATTACGCCAGGGATTGCCTTTTCTATAGTAAATTATTCAGAAAATAATTTTATACTGTCGCAAATTTTAATTACGCCAGGGATTGCCTTTTCTGTAGTAAATTATTCAAAAAATAATTTTCTACTGTCGCAAATTTTAATTACGCCAGGGATTGCCGTTTCTATAGTAAATTATTCAGAAAATAATTTTATACTGTCGCAAATTTTAATTACGCCAGGGATTGCCTTTTCTGTAGTAAATTATTCAAAAAATAATTTTCTACTGTCGCAAATTTTAATTACGCCAGGGATTGCCGTTTCTATAGTAAATTATTCAAAAAATTATTTTTTACTGTCGCAAATGTTAAGTGCGCCAGGGATTGCCTTTTCTATAGTAAATTATTCAAAAAATAATTTTCAACTGTCGCAAATTTTAATTGCGCCAGGGATTGCCTTTTCTACAGTAAATTATTCAAAAAATAATTTTTTACTGTCGCAAATTTTAAATACGCCAGGGATTGACTTTTCTATACTAAATTATTCAAAAAATAATTTTCAACTGTCGCAAATTTTAAGTGCGCCAGGGATTGCCTTTTCTACAGTAAATTTTTCAAAAAATAATTTTCAACTGTCGCAAATTTTAATTGCGCCAGGGATTGCCTTTTCTATAGTAAATTATTCAAAAAATAATTTTTTACTGTCGCAAATTTCAAATCCGCCAGGGATTGCCTTTTCTATAGTAAATTATTCAAAAAATAATTTTTTACTATCGCAAGTTTTAATTGCGCCAGGGATTGCCTTTTCTATAGTAAATTTTGCAAAAAAATAATTTTCAACTGTCGCAAATTTCAAATCCGCCAGGGATTGCCTTTTCTATAGTAAACTATTCAAAAAATAATTTTTGACTATCGCAAGTTTTAATTGCGCCAGGGATTGCCTTTTCTACAGTAAATTATTCAAAAAATAATTTTTTACTGTCGCAAATTTTAAATACGCCAGGGATTGCCTTTTCTATAGTAAATTATTCAAAAAATAATTTTCAACTGTCGCAAATTTTAATTACGCCAGGGATTGCCTTTTCTATAGTAAATTATTCAAAAAATAATTTTCTACTGTCGCAAATTTTAATTACGCCAGGGACTGCCTTTTCTATAGTAAAGTTTTCAAAAAATAATTTTCTACTGTCGCAAATTTTAATTACGCCAGGGATTGCCTTTTCTATAGTAAATTATTCAAAAAATAATTTTCAACTGTCGCAAATTTTAATTACGCCAGGGATTGCCTTTTCTATAGTAAATTATTCAAAAAATAATTTTTTACGGTCGCAAATTTTAATTACGCCAGGGATTGCCTTTTCTATAGTAAATTATTCAGAAAATAATTTTATACTGTCGCAAATTTTAATTACGCCAGGGATTGCCTTTTCTGTAGTAAATTATTCAAAAAATAATTTTCTACTGTCGCAAATTTTAATTACGCCAGGGATTGCCGTTTCTATAGTAAATTATTCAAAAAATTATTTTTTACTGTCGCAAATGTTAAGTGCGCCAGGGATTGCCTTTTCTATAGTAAATTATTCAAAAAATAATTTTCAACTGTCGCAAATTTTAATTGCGCCAGGGATTGCCTTTTCTATAGTAAATTATTCAAAAAATAATTTTTTACTGTCGCAAATTTCAAATCCGCCAGGGATTGCCTTTTCTACAGTAAATTATTCAAAAAATAATTTTTTACTGTCGCAAATTTTAAATACGCCAGGGATTGACTTTTCTATACTAAATTATTCAAAAAATAATTTTCAACTGTCGCAAATTTTAAGTGCGCCAGGGATTGCCTTTTCTACAGTAAATTTTTCAAAAAATAATTTTCAACTGTCGCAAATTTTAATTGCGCCAGGGATTGCCTTTTCTATAGTAAATTATTCAAAAAATAATTTTTTACTGTCGCAAATTTCAAATCCGCCAGGGATTGCCTTTTCTATAGTAAATTATTCAAAAAATAATTTTTTACTATCGCAAGTTTTAATTGCGCCAGGGATTGCCTTTTCTATAGTAAATTTTGCAAAAAAATAATTTTCAACTGTCGCAAATTTCAAATCCGCCAGGGATTGCCTTTTCTATAGTAAACTATTCAAAAAATAATTTTTTACTATCGCAAGTTTTAATTGCGCCAGGGATTGCCTTTTCTACAGTAAATTATTCAAAAAATAATTTTTTACTGTCGCAAATTTTAAATACGCCAGGGATTGCCTTTTCTATAGTAAATTATTCAAAAAATAATTTTCAACTGTCGCAAATTTTAATTACGCCAGGGATTGCCTTTTCTATAGTAAATTATTCAAAAAATAATTTTCAACTGTCGCATATTTTAATTGCGCCAGGGATTGCCATTTCTATAGTAAATTATTCAAAAAATAATTTTTTACTGTCGCAAATTTTAAGTGCACCAGGGATTGCCTTTTCTATAGTAAATTTTGCAAAAAATAATTTTCAACTGTCGCAAATTTTAATTACGCCAGGGATTGCCTTTTCTATAGTAAATTATTCAAAAAATAAT